>JBBPCZ010141877.1:3988-20237 GCA_037974445.1 Brycinus macrolepidotus | reverse complement strand
ACATTTTAGACAACGCCATGCTTCCAACTTTGTGGACACAGTTTGGGGAAGAACCTTTTCTATTCCAGCATGACTGTCCCACTGCACAAAGCGAGGTCCATAAAGACATGGATGGATGTTTTCAGTGTGGAAAAACTCGACTGGCCCTGACCTCAACCCTATCCAACACCTTTGGGATGAACTGGAATGGAGATTGCAAGCCAGGCCTTCTCATCCAACATCAGAGTCTGACCTCATAAATGCTCGACAGAATGAATGTACACAAATTCCCACAGAAACTCTCCAAAATCTTGTGGAAAGCCTTCCAAGAAGAGTGGAAGCTGTTATAGCTGCTCCATATTACGGTCTATGTATTTGAAGGCAATATCCCCTGTCCCTGTTGGATTAATGGTCAGGTGTCCCAATACTTATGGTGTTCATATTGTGTATGTGTAAATATACACACAGTCTGCCAACCATTTTATGTTTTGATCTTGGTGTGGTAAACAACAGTTATCTTTAATAAATAAGGCAAAATACTAGGACAGCAAAACCATTTCTGACATGAATAGAATTTGTATTTAGCAGCCATATCTGGTTTTCAATTAGGGTGGTAAAATGTCTACATTTATGTGCAACATTTATTTATTAATCATTATATATTTTTTCCTTTGTGGTACTTTTATTGCAGAAGGCTGCAATATGCAAATGAGCTCTTTCACAAACTACAGTGATTTTAAATGGTGCACTTTGAGCATTTTGACCAATCATAGTTCCAGATTTCTGTAGCTCCTTTGGTAAAAAAAAAAAAAGGTATTTGTTTAATGCAACAAAGTAAAGTATTTTAATTAATGCTGGCCAATCTATAATCATTTCACAACACTGGATCGCCAATGCAATTTTATTGTTCTGAAAGGTGCTTCAGAATCATAATGTAAAGTTGCAATACCAGCATTCTGTTCAAACCGTGCAGTCCTATAAATCAGTTTGTAAGACTAGTAATCACTTGTGGCCACTTGCAATCTAGTCCCACTCGTTATGTCGCAAAGCTTTTCCTTTTTATTCCTCTTCATCCTGACATGTAGAATGGTGCGAAAAATATTATTCAGTCATTTTTGCTGGACTTTTATGTTCAGAGTTCAGAGGAACCTTTTTAGGGCAGCAGCCATTTAAGTGTTGCACAGTGAGGTCTCTGACTGACCGTCACCAACCCCCCGCTCCCCGAACCCCCCTGTCAGAATCAATTACAGTGCTGCACTTCAAATAACTTTCTGATCCCTTGTAATAACCTGTCTGTCCATCCTAGCCCGTACAGCCTTTGCTCTGGTCTCTGGTAACAGCATGTCTCCTCATGTGGTCCTTTGAAACAGCTCTGAATCTCTCGCCGTGGTCCCCGCACACATTTATTCTTCCCTCTCGTGTTCTCCAGCGCTTCCTCTATCCCCCACTCATGTTCTTTTGTGTCTCTGCCACTTCTTTGACAGACTGCAGTGAGCGAAGTTGGCTGCAAGAGCCACCTGCCAGCCTCTTTCTTTCCGCCCAAGGAGGATATCGAAGCCGGCCACGTAATTACCGCCTTATCTTAGCCATTCATGGACCCCTCAGCCACTGACAGCGAATGAAAAGGCCTCCAATTAAGCAATTATCTTTAGAGGTGCTGCCTAATTCAGTCATTTGAGTGGTGCAAGGGGGGGACTGCATCACAGCTAGGGGCTGATAACTAAACACGAAGGGAGGCGAGATGGGATTTTTAAGGCATTAAGCATGAGGATAAGAAGTGTGCTGGGTGAGGGGGAATGCTGAAAACTGACAGATCTGTCAGCCCAGATACTTAAATGCAGACGCATAATAGCTAGCACATATGTAGCCGCCCAAATTGCATAATTGATTTTCCATAGACGTGGTCAAAAGCACTGCCTAATTTGATGCACTGTCCAACTACACTATTAAAAATACAGGTTTGTAAATGGCTTCTGGCTTGAATGTATGGTTCTATGAAAAAAATGTGGTTCCTTTACATTATCCTTAACATTATGTTGGGCTTTTTTTAAGACATGTCACACTCCCATAACTCATTGATGCAAAAGGTTAGTTGAAAAACCATCTTTGATGTTTTTTAGGGTTCAAAAGGGCTTCTTCTGCTCTCTTAGTAGAACCATGACATAATATATAACATATATAAACATTACACTCACTATATTTGTTACACACGGTTCTTTAAAGAACCTTTAGAAAAGTGGTGCTATATGGCACCAAAAGGGTTCCACTATTGTTAAAAATCTTTTTAGAACTAGATAAAGACCTTTTTAGTAAGAGTGTATGATAACGGTTCTGTGCAGTTGGATGGTTCTTCTCTATGATGGAGAATTTGTTGTATCTGTTTAAAATGGTTCTAGATATAAGATTCTTAAGAATTCTGACCATAAATGGCATATTTTCAAACTCTCTATCTTCAAATTTAATTGGTATAGAACATTTACATTGTGTGGAGCTTCAATACATTTTGGAAAAGTTTTTCACATTCTCGTTTCTCATTTATAGAAAAGATTCTTTAAAGAATCATCCATGGAAAAAAGTATCTTTAGAGAACCAGCTGGGACTCTTCTTAGGTTTGAAAGCAGTGGTTATATATAGAACCATTTGAATATTTAAAAGATTCTGTACAAGATTTTTTAAAGTTAGTCTCAGCATTTAACCCCTCACAAGCAGTGAACACACATCCAGTGCAGTGGGCAGCAATACAACCACAGCACCCAGAGAGCAGTGGGGTATTAGGTGCCTTGCTCAAGGCCACTTCAGCCACGGATTTAGAGGGAGGGTACAGCACTGTTCATTCACCTCCTTTTGTCCAGGGAATTGAACTGGGGACCTTTCAGTCCCAAACCCATTTCTTTAACTTTTAGGCCATGGCTGCCCAACTGAAATGGGGCACTGATAACCTTTGGAAAGCCTCAAATCCAGACCTAGAGGTCCACAGACTTAACCAGCTATGCCACAGATATGAACACACACTACAGAGACAGGTTAAATGTTCCTTTCCTATGTAAATGTAAATAGTTCTGTGCACAATTAAATGGTTCTTCTCTGTGTAAATGGTTCTATGCAGGATGAAAAAATTATATTCCATATTAATAATTCTATACGTTCTTGTATATGTAAAAGGTTCTCTACACAGTTAAATTGTTCTTCTCCATGTAAGTGGTTCTATGCACAATCAAACTGTTCTCTATGCAAATGGTTCAAGCCCCAGTTAAATGATTCTTTTCTATGATCTGTTTAGAAAATGGTCCAAAGAACCTTTTTTTGCTCCTACACAGAACCCATTTTGCTACACGTGTATGGCATGTCACCAAATAATCCTTTCTGGGTTTCTCTTTTTTAAAGTGCGTGTTTCCTTTGTCTTCATGTTTTCTGATTTGCGAGGCTGAAAATGAGGGACAGCCATTAAACCCACCTACCCATCCACAGAAAGATCCCCTTTTGGCCCCTCACTCACTTTCTTACATTTCTTTGACAAAGGCTTAGCAGCCCATTAAACAGTACTATTATTTTTTGCCTGTTTTCCTTCTTTCCGTTCCCTCACCCCATTCCTCTTTTCTCTCGCGCGTCATCTCCCTTCCTGCAAAAAGCCATTATAGCCATTTCTGCTTTCTCCCTAATTGATGCATTCTCCCTCCCTCTGCTTCAGTCTACTCCTTCTCTGAGTAGGTTATGGCTTGTAATGGTCACCCCCACACTACCACTGATGTGCTTCTCTTTCTTCCCATAAAGAAAATATTCCCACTTTTAGCTCTTCTCCTTGCTGATCACTTTGGAGCTTCCTATTACACACTCACCAGCACCTCTTTCCCTCTCTGTGTTTTTTGTTGCCAGAGCAACGTTTTCTGGGTATGAGCTGCACCTTTGATGTCAGTGGCTTTTGTGATATTGAAACAATGAATTCAAAATGGGCTGTTTTGGCAGCCTGTTTTCCATATGTGACGACACTACCTGGCTCTTTCACCAAGTGGTTTCAGTTCCATAGACTCATTGTGTTCATGCCTTGAAAAAAGTAAATAGCTGGATGCAACAACATTTCTACAAGTTTGTTTTGTTTGGGAACAAAGAAGGATAGTTGCAGCTTAGTGTCCATCTTGAATCCAGGACAATAAAGTCTACAACCCTCGCCAAAAATCTTGGTGTAATCTTAGATGGGGATCTTAGTTTCGGTGATCACATTAAAGCTATAACTAAATCAGCTATAACTAATTCCAAACTCTCAAGACCGTAACTTCTGCAGGGTTGAATATTGACATGCTCTTCTCACTGGCCTCCCCAAAAAGACCCTAAGACGGCTACAGCTTATTCAAAATGCTACTGCTAGAATTTAAATCAAAACTAAAAAAGAGAGCATGTTACTCCAATTCTCAGGTTCGTATACTGGCTTGCATTAGATGTAGAACTGAATTCAAAGTATTATTCAATGTTTATAAATCACTCAGTGGTTTGTATTTCGGAAAGTATGTGTATCTCTGAAAAGTATAAGCCTGGTAGGTCTCTTAGATCATCAGGAACTGATCAGCTAGTGATGCCAAGATCAGGAACCAAACAGGGTGAAATGGCGTTTAGTCCTTATGCAGCTTAATGCTGGAACCAGCTCCCCATAAGCCCCAGTTGTCACTAGTTATAAAAAAGGCTAAAAACGTCTCTCCTCTAATCTACTTTGCTCTGCTCTTATGTATGTAATATTATACAAATACATGTACTATTATCTATATATTCTCTTATATTGATTTTTTTTAATCATTTTTGTTCAACTTACTTTTATTCTATACTGATTTTATTGCTTACTTTAATTGCTTACTTTTATGCTATTATTTATAATGTATCTGTAAAGCACATGAATGACCTGTGTGTATGATAATGTGGTATATAAAAAAACTTGCCTTGCCTAAAGATGAAAACACCAATATGAGAAAAACGAAACCACTAAAATATATGTACCACCACTTAAAAAAACATCATATGCATTTGACTGTTACTAATGTTGGTAACTCTTATAATACTGTTTCATTGTTAATGAGTAACTACGTACAAACTAAGCACAAAAAAATGAGTGGTGCCTAAATTAACACCTAAATCACTAGTTACTCAATAGATAATAAACCAATGATTAGTAGCTAACTATTAATTTAACTACAGAGGCTTACAGATCTTCTAGACACCTACTTACTAACTACAGATCTAATAAGTACTAGCAATGACTAACTGCTCGTTCAGTGGTGCTTACACGTCACCTGGTAAACCGATTACTTAAGTGAGCCTTTTCCAGCATGTGTTCTAACTGTGTCTAAAATCATGTAATTACCCATATTAATGTCACCTTAATGTTTTAAATGTACAATTTTGACAAGAAAAGCACTGAAAAAGTGTAAAAGTATTACCAGCCATGGAAATAAAACTCTTGTTCACTCCTCATCAAGCTGCCAAACAAACTGAAATCAAAATTTTATTCTTGGTGTTATTAATGGGCATTACAGAAAATTTGTATTCACAGCTTGCCAAGGGTTTGAGTCATATTTCTATGGTCATATTTCTATGGACAGACCTGACTTGCTAACACACAGTGTACTCTCTACTTCAGGCTAAGCTACACCACAGGTCAGCACCGTAGAGCATTGTGTCTTTCTGTGGCCATACATGGATCTCAGTGTGAGCCCTTTTTTATTTAAGCAGTGTGTTTGAGTTGGCACTGCTTTGAGACATTTCCTTCGGCATGGCCTCAGAGCAAAAGCATGGCTCCTTGGTTTCCAAGTAAGCTAAGTATCTGCAGGCTTTGGCTTGTATCACTTTGCTTTTGGAGTTCCCTTGATACACTTCAGGCTGTTCAGCTGAAACGTCTTGCATTAAGAACTGACATTCAAGCTAAATTCACATGCTCAGCTCCCTGATAAGTGTTCTAACCCACTGGCTGTATGAGGAATGATAGGAGTGGTTGGTCAAATATAATGTAAAATAGTTTGAACCAATTGGTTTATGTTACTGTTATGTTTCATGTTCAATCATGTTCAGTTTTTAAATCAAAGTATCTTTGACTGACAGTAGCTTTGCAGAGATTATATAAAATGCAGTGGTCAAATCCTAAACACCCACAAGAGAAGTACAAAAAAATAGTGTGGCAGTGCATTTTTTTTTATTATTTACTGTCTTACTGTCTTTTTTTTTCACTAGCTGCACAAGAATATAATTACAATAATAAAGTAGACCAAATAAAAATCAAGCATAAACAAATGAGACCATCAAATTGAAACAATTAAAAGAAAAAAAACTGTTCATTAAATTAATTTAAGTCCAGTAAAACAACTTAATAGGTTAAACACATGAATTGTAAGTCAAGAACAGTAAGTAAATTATAAGACAACAGTAATAAAAAAATTCAAAAAATCTTATGAAGTTACAGATGAAGAACACCAGCCGCTGCATAGTTAAATTGCTTTGATCTAAGCAAAGTTATTCAGAGTGTGTTGATGTGAAATGGTTCATTATTGAGAAACAGACTGGCACTTTCTTTACAGTGATGGTGACAGGAACCAGAGGTCCAAGATGTCTAAGACACATATATAGCCATTTCATTTATAATCCAAAATGACCAGTGAATCTACACAAGTCTCCTGAGTTTGAGCAGTGTGATGCTCTGGGCAATGTTCTTCTAGGAAACCTTGGGTCTTGGCATTCATGTGGATGTTACTTTGCCACATACCACCTACCTAAACATTTCTGCAGACCACGTACACCCTCTAATGGCAACGATATTCCCTAATGGCAGTGGCTTCTTTCAGCAGGATAATGTGCCCTGAAACACAGTTAAATTTGCTCGAGAATGCTTTGAAGAACAAGGTGTTGACTTGGCTTTCAAATTCCCCAGATGGCAATCCGATCGAGCATCTGTGGGATGTGTTGAACAAACTATTACATTCCATGGAAGACCCAACTTGCAACTTACAGGACTTAAAATATCTGCTGGTAACATCTTGGTGACAGATACCACAGCACACCATCAAAGGTCTTGTGGAGTCCATGTCTTGATGGGTCAGAGCAATTTTAATTGCACAAGCTGGACCAGTGGGTTTGATGTTATGGCTGACTGATGTATAATGTGGGGTCTACAGATACAGCTGTTGCCAAAACTCCAGTCACACTGCTCCTCCCCTGATCAAGGACACCTATGGGGAATCAGGGTAGGAGTATGAACTTTAAAAGAGGGTGTCTCTGGTGTGTCAGCATAGAGATTTCTACACACATGTAGAAACAGAGGCAGAGGTACAAAAGGCTCTAAAGAATTGAGGTGTTATCATTTGGTGTTTTCACAAATGGGGTTAAAATAGTTTGAATAGTGTTGCTGTGTGTGTTCCTGAGCTCTTGTCGGCTCAGTCAGTGTGCATCAGCCGCACCCCTGCTGGGATGCAGGCTTAATGACCTGAAAGAATTTGACAACGGCCAAACTGTTAGGGCCAGACAACGGGGTTTGAGCATCTCAGCCTGCCCATGGTAACACATGTACCAGTGCTGAACCATGCAGCAACAGAAGAAGGTTCCATCAGTGTTCCATTTTCTATTAAATTGTGTGGACAGCTGAGTATATGTGCACCGTTGAACCAGGATGCACTGTGAGAAGTAGACAAGCCAGTGGAAACTTGAAGAAAGCTGGAGAACCCTGGATCCATGTATTCATGTAGACATCAGTCTAACACATGACACCAGCCTAAATGTTACAGACTAAGTACACCCCTTCATGGCAATAGTATTACCCAATAGTAGAGACCTTTTCAGCAGGATGAGGTGCCCTGCAACACTGCTTATGTTGTTTGAGAATGGTGACATGATGATGAGTCTAAGGTGTTGCCCTGGTCTCCAAAGCCCCCAGCTCACAATTCAGTTGAGTGATGTGCTGGAACAAGAAGTCCAATTTGCGGCTCCCCCTTGCATGCGTTTATATGTATGTATTTATATATGTGTGTGTGTGTGTGTGTGTGTGTGTGTGTGTGCGCATGTGTATGTCTGCTGTATATTTGTAGATCTGATTTTTTTTATCCATTACTCATATATAAAGACAGTTTGTCTTTGCTATGTAGACACTATGAGAATAGGAGTAATTTCAAAACAGGGTCACTTTAATGTTGGGGAGTTTACTTAAATTTAAAACTGAACAGACTGAAAGTTCTTTTATCACCAATGTAACAAAAAAAATACATTTTGGACCAAAAGCCTCAAGCTGAGCCATCAGTTTATTTCCATGCATGTGTTTTTGTTGTGGTACCTTTTTAACAATCACTGTAAGTCAATCTCCAGTTTCTGGAGATGGTAAAAAAAAAAGTTCTTGACAGTTTAAAGTTTTCCTTTATTTTGTGTATTTTTATCCATAACAGTTTTCTGACTTGTGACTAGTTGTAAGGCAGGATCTTTGGCACATTAAATATAGATACTGTCTTATGACATTTTTGTGTAACCACAAACAAATAGAACCAATAAAAGTACGGGGGACAAAATATTAATTTTATATATTGAAGGTGGAGGAGTTCTTGCCCATGGCTTTGTGGTATTCAGTACTATCTCAAAGTCATAGGCACAAGCAAATTTAAAATCATTTTTCTCAATAACTGTTTTTTTTTCTAGTGAAAACATACATATAAATAAACAACGATATAGTAAAGGGAATAAAAATGTTATAAAAAAAAAAGAATTTCTTGAAAGTTGGTTAGAAGAATACAGCTTAGGCCCCAGATTACTCCTCGACCTCTTTTATGTTTCCAGCCATCACATAGATTTATTAAATTCCATCAGCACACCTGATTTAATTCAATGAAGCACTGAGTAGCCAAACCAGGTAATGGCTGATAAGCACTAATATGAGGCTGCCACAAGGAGAGATTTGGAAAAGGCCAGGCAAACACACTCAGACACAAAATCAACACTTACTACTTACGTTTTCATTCCAATATTAGTATCATTATGATAATAAATCTCCTTCATGAACATTTTTTTCACATATTTTCTTCTAATGCAGCTATTTCAGAAATACACTGTTTGGTTATTACAACGAAGTTTGGTATTGGTAGATAATAAGCTGATTTGCTGAGGTCAAGCCGGAAACTGCAGCACGTGGAATTAAAACTGTATCACCACGAGTTGCTACAGTCCATTTGGTGCACTCCTCCCAAATGCTATTTACACTTCAGATGGTTCTTGTGCAACATTCTGCATTTACATGTATAAGAACCTATGTTTACACTATTCACAAAAACTATTTTTAAGCAATCCATTCAAGTGAAGGCAAAACACATTTGGTCAAATCTCTGAGTCTATTTTTTATTCATCACTAAAGCACTTATTTTATAATATCAAGATTCAAATTCTGTCTCAGTTATGTGCGTGCTGCTACATGCTAAACCTGTATCCAATGACGGTTAGAAAAGTTAATTTACCGGCGGTCAAAACCGTTTTTTTTTTTTTTAAATAATTTATTTCATGCAAACCATAGCAAGACCTCATAACTAGCCACACTGCCACACTCGAAAGATAATCAAGGGGCGTGAAGGTGTTTTCTCACACAGTCCTCCTTTCTCTTTGAACTGCAGGGCCAGCATTTTCCACCTGAGCGTTCCAAGGTAGCATTCCTCGTCTCCATGCTTACGGGGTGTGCCCTGACTTGGCCCACATCTATATGGGAGTGACAGACACCACTATGCAATGACATTGCGGCTTTCAAGTCAGAGATTCAATGGTTGTTTCATCACAATCCCTGCATCAAATGGAAGAAAAGGATGTATTACCTGATGGGGTGAGGACTGTGTTGAATGCTGTCTTTCTTCCACACAAACCCTATCTGGACCTCACTCCAATGCCCACCTTCTTATTCCTTTCCAAGCCGCCAGTGAAGTTGACCTCTGTTCACCCAACATCCGAGTTGAGAGTGAGGAACGTGACTTCACTGGTTCGGAGAAAGGGTCAGGCCCCAGTAAGTATGCTTCATCTGGGCCTCGTGTACTCACAATCCACACAAGAAAAGACCTGAGGTCCCTTGTGAAAGGTGTCATTCACCCTGAGTGTTGGGATCTAAGACAAGCAATCAGCAAAGAAAAGGCAGTGTAGCCTTTTCCTCCCAGACCCTACAATTGCACCATCAGTCTTCTTGGAACTTCACCTGCGCAGTTGGTTGTAAACCCTCTTTAGCTCATGAATATCGCCTTTGAGAGACTTCAGCAAGCCTCAGATTTCACCAAGATGGTCCTTTGGAGTACAACCTGGCACATATTCGTGAGGAGGACAAATGGAAAACCGATTTCATCACCCCTAGCAGCCACTATGAATACTGTGTAATGCCCTTTACATTGTCCAATGCCCTGGCAGTATTCCAAGCTCTTATTAATGATGTTTTGAGGGAGACCTTGGATCAGTACTGTTAGGTATATCAAGATGATATTCTTATCTTTGCTCAGGACCCGGTAGTTGCGAAGAGTGTTTTCCATGTGCCAGAACTCACATACGTGGGGCACATCGTTTCCTGAGGGGGTCTTAGTATGGACCCCCAGAGAATACAGGCAGTGGTAGAATGATCAGTTCCTCAGACTGTAAAGGTGGTCCAAAAGTTCCTTGGGTTTTCTAACTTCTACCACCACTTAATCCAAGGGTTTAGTGCCACTGCCACCCCATTCACCACTCTCAATCATGGAGCTTCCTCGCTCTATCACCTGGACCAACAAAGCCAATTCTGTGTTTGAGGAACTCAAAAGACTGTTCACTTTTGCTCCTATTCTCCCTCTACTGGACTCTGACCTTTCTTTTTTGTGGATGCTTAGGGCTCAGCTGTTGGAATTAGTGCAGCTGTGCTGTCCCAGCAAACCTCTAGTGATGGTAAGACTCACCCTTGCACATTCTACTCTTTTCGTCTGTCCGCAGCTGAATGGACTTATGATGTCGGCTCCTGGCAGCAAAACTAGCCCTGGAGCAATGGCAACATCAGCTCAAGTGGGCTAAACGACCAATAAAACCTTGAATACATCCAGTCAGCCAAGGGACTTAACCCACAACAGGCTTACTGGGCACTTTTCTTCAGGAGATTCAACTTCACATGGTCTTTTAGACTGGGATTAAAAAACATGAAACATCCTCTCTCAACTTTACCACCCCCTTGAGCAGCCACGTACACCAGATCCCATCATCCCATCTCACTGTCTTGGCACTCATGTGTTGGGACGTGGAGGCCACAGTCAGGGATGCTCAACGAGGTAAACCGTCTGCCAGCTTGCCCTTTCAATTGTCTCTATGTTCTCGCCACAGCTTGGTCTATGGTGGGGTCATTCCCCCTGTTTCGCCACCCATCCCAGCATGCAGCAGATTTGGGGGCACATTAAGAGCCTGTTCAGTATGATGCCAGAATAGGGATCCCCACTAGGCAAAGGCGGGGCTCCTGCACCTTCTGCCCACACCAGCCAAGCCCTAGTCCCATGTGTCCCTTGACTTCATCGTGGGGTTCCCTAAATCTAATGGTAACGCAGTCATACTCATCATTAAGATGTCCCCTTTTAAGTGCCTTAATGGGTTTCTACCCCCCTTGTTTAATGACCACCAGTAGGAGGTAGGGGTGTCCTCAACAGCGAGGTTTGTCTGTCACCACCACCTCACCTGGAGGAGGGCTCCAGCCACCCTCCTCTGGTCCAAACAGAAACACCAAGAGGTGGCCAACCAACACAGGTGGCTCAGGGACAAGGGCTGTGGCTCCCTACTAAAAAGCTGCCTCTGAGAGTGGAAACTGGCACCTTACTTCACTCGCCCATTCAAATTCATCCAACATATTCAGTCAGTTTCAAAGTCTTCATCTCAGAAAATGTGTATCTAGAATCACCTATCTTCAGTTTCTTCAAAGTATTATTTTTTTTGTTTTTTTTTTTGAAAAACAAACCACTTAACTTCTGATCTTTTAAGTGATGGGCTGTTTGTCATAATAAATGTCATGTTTTCATAGGCACATGCACAAGGTTTAATTATAGCTTGAGAATGTAAACCTGGGTTAAAAAGCTGTTTTCTGAAGCTGAACCTTTATCAGGAACCCTGTCTAATTGAGACAGGCCCAAGGTATAAACAGGGCATGATACACCCTCAAAACAAAAATACAATCTTTAACCAAAGTAAAAGTACCTCTACATCCACTGACTTCTAAAGTATTAATTCCTATCCAGTTTATTAATCAAATCTTGTTAATTATGCTTACAGTGTTTACTTTCTAGAAGACATCTTAATACAGCAGTGCCTCACTCTGTTATTACTAATCAATAAAAGCGACTGTGTTGGTGTCATATAAAGGCCAGTGAAGATTGCGAGATCTGCCTGGTCCAGATCAATACACACCTTTTTATCCACCACACACACTGTCACTGCTATTTACACAGATAAAATTACTTCAGGCAAACAGGACAGCTGGTTATACATTTACAACTTCTAACAGTTTAAATCAATTGATTTGAAATATTGTTCCTTTATGGGTGACATATAACACTTTTAACTGTAAGAAAAGATTCAAGATTTTTTGTCACATGCACAGTTATACAAGTACAATGTACAGTGAAATGTGCCCCTGAAATGTCTGTGAGGCTGTAAAATGTAGTTACAATAAATGAAAGAGAAAATTAAAGGCTTGAACTAAGTAATAAAAATATGTAGAAAAAAATATATTAAACATTACAAGTGTAAACAAAAACAAACATTTACAAGTGTAAACAAGATCTGAAGTGTGCAAATGTACAGAATAGATCATGTACTGTAAAGTGCAGGATGCTAGTTGCTGTTGATGTATATAGACATAGATAACAGATGGCATGTTAGAGACAGTGAGGTAGTGAGTACAGTTGTGTTTTAATGAATGGTTTAAAGTTGTGATGACATGTCTTATTTAGGGAGCCTGAGCATAGAAGCTCCTACTGAGCCTCCCTGTTCTGGCCATAATACTCCTGAAGCATCTACCTGATTTCAGCAGTTCAAACAGACAGCTACTGTGGTGAGTCTCTGATGATCCTAGTTGCTCTGGTCCTGCATCTCCTGGTATAACTGTCCTGCACAGACGGTAGAGCTGATTTGGTGAAGCATTCTGGATCACTCTCTGTAGTCCCTCGATGTCCTGTACAGAGCTTTTCTCAAACCAGTAGGTGATGTCCTGAGCCAGGACACTTTCTACTGCACCAGAGTAAAAAGCCCTTAGAATCACTGGAGAGACCCAAAATATCCTCAGGTGTCTCAGGTATTAAAGACGATGCCTTGCCTTTTCAGACTGAGCTTGAATATGTTCACTCCATGACAGATGCTCGGAAATGTGAATGGCCACATATCTGAAGCTGCTCACCCTCTCCACTGCAGTCCGGTTGATGTTGAGGGGGTTGTAAGACCACTGCTGTCTCCTACTGAAGTTCACCACCAGCTCCTTGGTTCTGCTGACATTCAGTTCTCCTGACACCACAAAATCATGTTCTCCTCATCCTCCATGTATGCTGTCTCATCGTTGATGGAGACACGGCCCAGCACTACTGTGTCATCAGCAAATTTGATGATGGAGTTGGAGCCATGTGTGGCCACACAGTTATGGGTGTAGAGGGTGTGGAGCAGAGGGCTGAGTACACAGCACTGTGGGGCTCCTGTGTTGAGTATGATGGTGCAGGAGACATAACCACCAGCTTCCACTATCTGTGTTCTGTCTGTGAGGAAACTGAAAACCCAGGCCCTACAACTTGACATGAGTTATTATTTATTTCCCAGCTGTTAAGAAAATACTGGATATCATGAACACCTCATATCCATCTATGGGTATTTTAAAAATAATTCACAGAGATAATAAAGCATTATCTTGAATTCTGCAGGTCACCAGAAATGAAAGGTAAAGCAGAAGCTTGGGATTATAAGGTCCTTGTTCTGAATAAGACACTTCTTTAATTAAGATGTCGACAAAATGTGGCAAAAACTCCTATAGTGTGCTAAAGGCAAGTTCTTAAACAACTAATATCAGACTATTCATTTAGACTAAGACCTTATTCATAATATCACACTTGGAATATGTAGTTTACAAGATCATGTTGTATGTAGACTGTCAATCATACTACTGATGTGCAGCAAAGCTAGTAAAGATCAGCAAAGCAAAATAAAACGGCAATCGAAAGTCTCTCAAAAATCTTGCGTTTGTCTTTAGCACATGATTCCTTGAACAAATAATGGTAACAGCGCAGAAGTGGTGAAGCATATTAACTCAGTTAAATAGTACGTACCCTAGTCATCCAACAAAATCAGTTCCACACAAAACATGGAAGAAAAAATCATTTCCATCAAGAGCTGGAAAACATCTGATGTGTAAAAGAAATCCACATCTCAGACTTTTTAAAATAATGTTTCTAGTTTCACTGGCCTCCTCAGGCCTTGTTTTAAAGCCTGAACAAATGGCTTTCAGTCATGCTTTTTTGGCACATCAGATTCAGTAACGACAGACAAAGCAAGTTTTTTCAAAATGAATTTACCAAAGAAACTATACCAAACACCTTTTAACCTTTTAAAGAACTATGGTATTCAAATGTCACAAACATGCTAAATTGCACAGCAAAAGTATCCAAAGAATTCTGCTACATTAAAGAGTGCCATTTGTGATCCAGAACTAGTCATTCACCATCAGTACCTGACATCCCTAATGCTCTTCTATCTAAATGCGATCAAATTCGGCAGTGTACAGCCAGAAGTGTAGAGGATGTTACAGCAGGGACAAACTCCTTATTAATACAGAGGAAACATTGGAATAGCAGATGTCTACATATAGTGGGACATATAGTGTATACCAGTGATGCACAGTTCTGGTCCTCAAGGGTCGATGTACAGCACAGTTTGATGTTTTCCTGTAAAAAGCCTTCAAACCTTCATAGTTTCCTCCCTTACTCTACTACTGAGTTAATCTGAAACACAACTGCAACATCTCCTTGTGGTGGGAAGGTTAAACTGAACTAACAACGCACTAGAAGATTATCATTCACCAAGGCAGAGGACACTTGAAGTATTGCCTGTTGCATAGTTTGGTGTTTGGAGATGTTCTAAAATACTTTTAGAACAAAAACAATGAATCACACACATTTTGATACCAAGGAATAATTCTGCAAAAAATCAAATTAAAACAATTTTCTACTTTTCTCAGACATAGTCAATCAGCCAAGACATGTTTTGTGCTATAGTTTAGAACTGGAGCTACGAGGCTAACATCACTGAGACTAGAAGTCAACAGTCAAGCAGATATTTTCCATAAAACCTCCCCAAAACTTCTCACAGTGCACATCCAGCTGTTCATTAAGGTGGGGTAGAGTTGTTGATGTGGTTTAAGACACAGTATGACTTACTGTGAGCTACAAAACTGAGCAAAACTTCATCACTTCAGGAAACCAGTTCAGACACCAGAGCTAGCATTCACAAAGCAGTCAGTAAGAGGACTATTCATGGATTACTCCATATTTATGATGGCCATTGTCACAAAAACAAACTCCTGAGGTGATCTGTGAAAACAGATGCGATTGTCTAAAGTGGCTGCTCCCGGCATTCAGCGACACAGTAAAGTTTTGTTCAGTTTTGTAGCTCACAGGAAGTCACACTGTGTCCTAAACCACATCCACTAGTCCATGTTACCTTAATGAAGAGCTGGATGTGGTTTGAGAGTTTTGGGAATGTATTTTCAGAAAAATGACTTTTTGTGGCTATTGACTTCTAGTGTTTGTTAGAAATGTTAGACTCGCAGCTCCACCTCTGAAGAAGCAAAATTTGGACACCAAACATGTCTTGGCTGATCGATTACATCTGGACTAAGGGGAAAATTGTGTAAATGCGATTTATTTACCACACCATTCCTTTAACCAGAAATTGAACAGTTATGCTTTTTCAAAAACCACGACAGATTTGATATAGGTTGTTTGAAATTACACATCATCTTGAAACAAATCCGAAATCCCATTCCAAAACCCAGAAGGAGGCCCATCAAAGTAAACACTCCATAACGGCAACAGATGTTCGTGGCAAAAAGTGTACACCAAGACTTTTTCCCACTACGCCAGGGCATTTTGTGCAAGCATGCTTTGTCCCCATATTTGTTTCTAGTTGGAGATAAGAAGCATTTGCCAAGAGCAGATAAGTTATATGCCAGAAATCACAAAGTCTACATTGTGCACTTTCAGTGGTATTTTCATGGATAAGGCCTAGTCTTGCCTTAAACTGCAGTGTCAATGTT
>JBBPCZ010141869.1:0-20240 GCA_037974445.1 Brycinus macrolepidotus | reverse complement strand
AAAAGGGCACTTCCGAGTGTAATTACAAAAAGGGCATGTGCTCTGCACAGGCTGAGCCCTACCTGTGCACGTGCCTGAGAGCTACCACACACAATTATATTTGGTGATCCTATGAAGGGGGCTCTTAGAATTGCCAGAGCCCCAAGGCTCTGTGTGGTCTTAATCCAAGCCGGATAGAAGAGAAGTTTACCAGGATGGGGCTGAAATCCTGGGAAATTCTTGTAGAGCTACCGTAAGTAAATACAGTATTAATGTCTGATATTTTATAGATTTTTGCTGACATATAAAACACAGGATACTTTGAAAATCTGGCAAACAAATGTTGGTGCCATCTTATATTTAGTTTCTCTAATAACAGTCAAATAACATTTTAACAATGCATGCAATAACAATGTAACTACTGGTGATTTATTTATGGTTGCAGCTGGAAAACACTAGTGCAATGTAAACACACGTTTATCAACTTCGGCTTTTACTCATGTAATTACATTTTAAAAACATTAGGATATACTTGTGTAAATTGCATGAGTAAAAACTGAATATGTATGTATGTACATGTTCTGCAAGATAATACTTAAGATATCATTACTTTTACTACCAACTTTTATAGGCAAGTTTAACCTTACTTTTGTATGTGGTTCAGTCATATCTGATTTTGAATAGAATTTGGGTTGAAAAGTTAAGTACGGAAAAGAGGGGGGGTCTGCTGAGCTAGCACTAATCCAGTGCTTGCTGCACTAAACATAGCTGAGGTAGACTGTAATTAAATGTTTGCTAGTTTTTGATGGAATAGCTGGTTTCCTGGACTGGAATTAAGTCTAGTCCTGAACAAGATTTTGAATTAAGGTTTTCCATTGAAAAGAAAAGTCTGTTCTTTGCTTAGTCCAGGAAGCCAGCCCATATCTATACTTATAAATCACACAAAAAAAAAAATCCTAATAAATGAAACAATCAAAATGATAATGTAGTGAAAATAAAAGCAGTAACAAAAACAAAACAAAAAAATAAAAAATCAAGAAAGAGAAGTAGAAGGAAAGAGAACAGCAGAAATTCTGTCTATAACAAGCAAAATTCATTTCATTTGTACCTGACGACCTATATATATATTTTTTTAATAATATATGGTTGTCCCCGAGACTTTAGGGTAATATTTCATAAGGGCAGGTGATGTATCTGCTTGTACCTGGCTAACTGCATCATTAATCAGGTGGAGTCACTGCTTTGCCTGTGCGTAATTGCAAATTCTGCACACTCAACAAAACGAACTTAGCCAGGCAGCCAGGCACACGCCATGTCCTAATTCCATTCACGAAGACTTCCCAGGGGATACACACACAAACACACACACACACACACACACACACACATGCACACACTTCACGGGATGCCTTCATCACACTGTGTGCTTTCCGTCTCTGTCTCCATGGTAACAGTGTGTGTTGTGATGTCTGAAGGTGGCTGGTTTGATTTGGATAGATGTGTTAAATGGCGAGACAGCCTCATGTAAATCAAACTTTATTACGTTTGAAGTGATTGGGGCTGCATTTTTGGCAAGTGCTGCCTCTACTGAAAGAACATCCCTTTTTGATTGCTGCTTATGTACTTTCGCAAGACTTTGCAAATTAATGTGCCAAAGTCAAGACGGTCTGCTGGCTGAAAGCACAAATTGGTGTATGAACATATGCAAAGGATCTTTAAGCACAACAAAATCATAACCGTGAACGCACACACATACACACACACCCATACCCCATCTTCTGCATCACTGAAGCACATATTAAAGCTGAATGCTGAGTTTTTGCTGATGACTCATTCAGAGAAGTCATGTCCTTATAAGATGAATGCATATCTTAAACAAATATACATCTGAGAATACTCTCAATGCAGCCTTTCAAAATGTTTTAAAACCTTATTATTATAGGATCATTAGATAAGCAATTACAATGTCTGTAATCAGACCCCATTGAAGTGTGTATTATATGTCATAGTCTTTTGCACAACATTTTAGATGTCCATTTTTCCTTCTTTAATTAACTCTTAATAAGCCAGAAGATTGTAGCATTTCAAGCAAATAACAACTATTTAACTGACTGCCCATTCCTACTCTGTTAAGCAACAACTGAACTGAATTGCTTCAGTAATACATTATAATGTGATAATGTGTATAATGTGTTCAGTGCACCATCTTGTACAATTATTATGCATCATAACCTTTTACACATCATTTCTTGATCTGAAGACAAGTGCTTTATGAAGGTAAACTGAGAAGATATAACACTTTACTTACTCACTAGAAGCTGTCTACAAAGGCAGTCAATGTAGGCTCCTGTAAGGCCACACCAGATGTTAACATCTTAGCAGCAAACATTATTTAGAAATCTTCCCATAAGAATAAAGGGCCACTGGATTTTTACTGACAGCAGTTTGAAATTTTTGTTGATTTATAATTGAGATATTGATGATAATAAATAATTATTATATTCTACACTCAAATCTTAGATAAGACTTTCTTGAACATACAGTTCAGTGAACAGAGTGGCGTAAAGATAAAATAAAATTTTTTAAAAAATTGCTGCCCTCCATGCAGTACACTAAGGTTCAGTTATATCTTTAGGTTAACAGCCTCGAGTTTTTGTGCTCTTCCTGTGTATAAGGCGCACAGAGAGTGAGAATAATGTCCAATGGTTTAATTGTCTGTTATTGGACAAAGGGAATGGCTTAATGTTGATGATGATTACATACAGCAATCAAGATGTGCCCAAAACCTGCCTGCGGATGCTCACTGTGTTACACCAATGAAAAGTTTGTGGGAAAGACATTTTTACATGTAACACATAATTAAAGTTACTCTGGCTAAGAATATCTGTCAAATGTGTGAATGTACATAATAACAATAATAACAATAATAATAATAATAATAATAATAATAACAATAATAACAATAATAATAATAATTACCAGCTATCAGTTGAATAAGGCGTAGTAAGACCATATTATTGTTTACTATTAAGACCATATTAATGTTTAATACACAAATATATGTGCCCTGAAAAATCCTCAATTTTAAAAGTAGGAAATTACATTTTTTTTAACTACCATCTGACAGGTTAATTAATTACAATTAAGGTTTGAATATTCTTAAGTTTAAATTTTTTTGTTTGTTATAATGTAAAAAAATACTATATTTAAATGTTTTTCCTATTGCAAAATAAGATTGTATGCACAATAACTTTTGACCAAATCATAATTTAATATCTCCCTTTCTACTTGCAAATCTGTTATCTCCAAAGAATGTCACTGCTTCTGTTCCTTAAAGTACAAAATACTATATTTCAGCAAAGTATAGAAAGAGATGTTTCAGTGTATACGCATGTAGGAGCATTAAACCTCTCGTGCTATGGTGCACCAAGATTATGCAAATAAATGATAAAAGTTACATCAAGTCATGTCAAGTCATGTCAAGTCAAGCCAAGTAGGTTTTTATTGCCATTTCAACCATATACACACAGTACACAGTGAAATGAAACAACAACGTTCTATGGCCATGGTGTAACACAAGAACAGAAACAGACCACCACAAAGAACAAAAACAGAACACCACAAGCTACACAAGTGCACATGAGAGAGCACAAAAAAACACACAAGATCAACAGTACAATACCAGGGCGAGACAACATATAGTGCAGTTGACATGAGTGACTACACTATTATGACATTCTGTCTTATAGCAGCAGAGTCATTAAGTATGCAAAAGTGCAAAGATTGAGGAAGACAGCAATGAATGATGATCCCAGAATAACAAGTAGCAGCAGCAGTATTAAAAAAAATATTAGCTTGTAATATTCGCATAGCATGTGATTGGGAGAAAGGAAGCAGTCCAGTACATACAGATTGTTATTTAGTTCTGATTTAGGAGTCTGATGGCCTGGGGGAAGAAACTGTTCTCCATCCTAGTAGTGAAGGCCTGGATCCTGCAAAACCTTCTGCCAAATGGAGGAAGGGAAAAGAGGGTGTGTGAGGCCATCCACAAGGCTGGTGACTTTGTGGATGCAGCATGTAGTGTAAATGTCTGAAAAAGCGGCGAGAGACCCAACTTCTTAGCTTATCTTCTACCAAGCATTTCTGTATGTAGCATAGTCTATTCATATTGTGGTTGGTTTTCTTTCTACAGATTTTTATTTAGATTTTATTTAGACTTATTTTATTTTATTTTATTTTGTTCTTGTGTCTCTGTGTGTTTGTGTGTTGTGGCAGTCATCACATAAGCAATTTCCTGCGGGATCAATAAAGTTTTCTGATTCTGATTCTGATTCTCAGCTGTTCTTCATTCCTCTGTAAGGTCTTGCAATCTGATGCAGCATAATTTCCATACCACTCCAGGATGCAGCCACAGAGAATGCTCTCCATAGTCCCTCTGTGGAATGTTGTGAAAATGAGGTTTTCCGTGATGTGAACACCAAGGAACTTTGGACGATCACCACTGAGGAGCTGTTGATGTTCAGCGGAGAGTGATTATGGTGTGCTCCCCTGAAATCAACAACCATCTCTTCTCTGAATGCTGTTTTGTCATCATTCAGAGAAAGGTTTTTGGCTCTGTTACCCATTGCACCTCCTCTCTTTATGCCACCTTGTCATTCTTACTGATTAAACCCACAAGTGTCATGTCATCAGCAAACCTGATGATGTGGTTTGAACTGTGCATTGCTTCACAGTAGTGGGTCAGCAGCCTGAACAGCAGAGGGTTGAGTATACAGCCCTTGGGGGGCCCTCTACTCAGAGTGGTGGTGTTGGAGATGTTACTCCTGATACTGACTGACTGAGGTCGCCCAGTCAGGAAGTCCAGGATCCAGTTGCAGTGGGAGGTGATTAGGCCCAGCAATCTCAGCTTTTCTATCAGATGCTGAGGAATGATGGTGTTGAATGCTGAACAGTATATGAACAGCATAAGTGTCCTTTTTTGTCCCAGTGGTTGAAAGCCAGCTGGATGGTGGTGGTGATCATCGTTGAGCAGTTTGGATGTTGAGCAACAGGGGGTCCAGTGAGGGGGCAGCTGTGATGTGCCTCATGATGGGCCTCTCGAAGCACTTCATGAAGACTGATGGGAGTCATTGAGACATGACACAGATGATTTATTTGGCATGGGGATGATGGCTCAGAAGCATGTACACCAATAGTGGTGCACTGAGACATGTCTGTGAGAACATCTTCCAGCAGGCGAGATGTTAAAGATGTCTGTAAGAACATCTGCCAGCTGGTCAGTGCATCCTCTGAGCACACGACTGGGAATGTTGTCTGGTCCCACGACCTGCTGTGGGTTAACTTTAAGATTCCTCCTCACATCAGTCATGGTCAGACAGAGCACCTGATCATTGGGTGGTGGGGTGGTCTTACTTGCTGCCATTTCATTCTGTGCCTCAAACCATGC
Source organism: Brycinus macrolepidotus (assembly GCA_037974445.1). Taxonomy (NCBI): domain Eukaryota; kingdom Metazoa; phylum Chordata; class Actinopteri; order Characiformes; family Alestidae; genus Brycinus; species Brycinus macrolepidotus. The sequence continues at coordinate 14,815 of JBBPCZ010141869.1, read as the reverse complement.
GTAAAAGTCATTCAGCGCATCTGGAATAAAGACCTCACATCCACAGGCAGCTGGAGAAGTTCTGTAGATGGTGACGTCATCAGAGTCCTGGAAGTTGCCATGAATTTTCTAGTACCTAACAAAGCTATAAAATCATAGAATTTTAGTTTAATAAATTGATAAAACTGCCTGATAAAACTACAGCTTACACATGTACTTCACACTTCAGTGACCTTTTAGTACTACCCTGATTAAACAAGCCAATAGTAAGCAATTCCTTGCTAAATGAGTTACATTCTGAATGTTTGAGCATGCTTGTTTACAGTGCATAAAACAATAAAGGCAGCATGGAGCTTCTTTTATATAATGATACAAAACACAGTAGCACACAGAAAGCTCCAGTTCCAAATTCCACACTCTAATCCATTTCACTATTACTAACGTGGGCGTGCATGCACACAAACTACTAAAGGGAAAGATTCTAATCAGTTCAAGTAGCAACATCTCTGAATCAAGGTGAACTGTTTGACAGGGATAGTTTACTGAAGTTTGATAGGGATAGCTAACACAAATGGTCAACTCAAGTACACTGCAATTTTTTTCACCGTGCTCCAATTTTGCCTGCTCTGAACCCTCTTTGAGTATGTGGGAGGGACGTGGGTGAGGTGTGTTGTGTTTCAGCAGGGTTTCATGTGTGTTACTGTAAACCCAAACCTGTGGACTGACACTGAGACAGGACGTGGCGTAACCTGATAACCCTGACCATGCTAAGCTTACTTACACTCCACTCCAAACATATGGGCCAATAGTACCTCTACAGAAGAGCCGAGAGTATACCGTCCCATTCAGAGTTTAGAGTTCATGTAAGTGCTTTATGGGAAACGATAGTCATGGATCGTTTAGTCATGCTTACTTAACTTACTTTCGTAACACATAAGCTATAAGTACACATGATAGTACGCAAATAGCACAGTGACACACAAACACACGCATGAATTAGTAAAAGGTAAGGCGATGCACTTTAGCCAAAAAACTGTCCATTGTTCATTTATTGTGTTTACATCATTTGGAAATAGCAGCTGCCCTTTATGTTGTGTAAATATTTAATGATGAATGTGCCAGTAGAAGTCCAAATTATGTCAATTAACTTATTGAAGCTCTGAGGAAATACATGCTTTAGTGAATGATCAAGCTTTCCTGACAAAACAAGCAAGCCTGTATTTTAAGATAAGTGCTGTATTCATTCACACCACTCAAGCCTTATCTAAGTATTGTGCACTTTTTTGCTTTTTAAAACTACAGCATGCATCACTCTGTCTTAACTTTGATCTTACTGTATAGAGTCCAGTAGACTCTATGCAGCACTTAGCAGTTAAGATACACTGCATCTCTTGGCATGCTTTATGCCATGATTCATAAATATCCTGGCTGGTCTCATCCCAGATTTTCCCCCTTGTTCTTCTGGTTATCAAGCTTTGGAAGAAGGGAAGGTTTGAAAAGCAAATAAAAATTAGATGCTCTTCCTTTCTCTTCAGACTTCCCAGACACTTCTCTCGAACAGTTTTAGAAATGAAAGGCATCTTCTTTGTCCTGCGATGGACTGGTGACCTGTCCATAATGTTTCTCTGCCTTTTGCCCTATGAGCTCTGGGAAAGGCTCCAGCACCCTCTGCAACACTATGGTTAGGTTAAGCACCTTAAGAGCATGAATGAATGAATGAGTTATCTTCAGTGTTATGACAACTGGTAAAATTATTGAGTTGAACTGAATAATTGTACATATATTCAAAACAAACCTATATAAAAAATCAACACATTGAATATATTTACAAATACATTTTAGGCCAAAACTTTCTCAGAACTATTGCCAACCAACATCTCAGGCAATAGTCAGCGTAATAACTTTCTGTAGGAAAGCTTTAAGAGACTTTAAACTATTCAGACATCTGGTTCGCAGCACCACCACTGTGAATAATCCTGACACACCTTTCATATAAAACCAAAATACTTTGGTCACATCTTAAAAATTTAATGATGCAGTGTATTTCCCATTTAAGCCTTGGATGCCTATTATTGTCATTTCTATATTATTTATATGTAACAATAAAAATTACACAATCAGTTTCATAGCACAATGATTCCTTTACATTTACACCTTATTTATCGACATGGTGTAATTTTCACTTCTGTCTTTTTGTTTCTTTTTGGGTTTTTTTGTTTATGTCAATAGAAAACAATATGCAACAGTAATAGACCATCAAATTCTAATCCTAATAAAATTTCTGATATCTATTGAAAACATGGTATGGACTCAATATTCATAATTTGCACTTTCCACAAAAGTTCTGCACTGTTTTCATTGAGCTAATAGACAGGGAGCACCTGGGTGGGGGAGTCAAAATCTGAGACTGTGATTCTTTCAGCAATGCTACAGAATTTTCTAATGTCTCCTATGATCTCACTCAGGTATGACTCATTAAGTTCCACTCTGAATTATGATGAGGTCAGATCTGGTTTCATATGAGATTAAGAAAGTTCTGGCAATGTAAATAAACTCTTTGAAAGCTAGGGCTTCTGTCTTCTTTGGCAGTGCTTAGTTTCAGTTGACAAAAGAATGCTTTTCATTCCAGTCCATTAAAATTATTCACAGATTTACTGATTCTATCCTGTAAGATGGGTTGGGAAGTCAGTGACAGTGAGTAAATGGTATAGTTAATTTGTGAAAATTGGATCATTTTTATCAAGTTAATCTTAATAATCTCACTATCTCTGAAAGACCCAGTTTTGGCCAGTTTTTGGCAGAACACTCTCAATCATCTGTGTAAAACAGGAGATTTGCTGTCACAGTGTTATTCGGGGTTAATTCCAAGGTAACTACATCCTGAGTGCATGATTTAAACTGCCACTCTGCTGTGGGGAAACTATTTCATTGCCAGTGTCCCTCTTTTTGCAGAACCTTGGTGAAGGCACAGTGGGAAATGTAATCAGAATTACATGAGGTTAAAGGAGTTAATTAAATGTGAAACCCACTGATTTCACTTTTTTTTAAAATACTATGCATAAATTAATTACTGAGAGATCAGTCACTCAGGCCCACCCTGCATGGACCCTCAACAACTGATTTTTTTTAAAAGCACATTTTAGGTCAAAAGTTGAGAGCAAAACTTTGGTCAAACTATGTCTCAGCCACCAGATAGCACATTTATAAGTAGTTTTACAAAATCAATAACAAACATTTTAGTGCCAGTCTTGCTTTTTCTAAACCCTTTAACACACCTCTGTGAAGAAACACACAGCTGGCACAGGATTTTATACCCAGAAAACTCCACAATTACCAAAGCACTGCAAACAAAGCAAACAAAGTATTCTTTCAGCGAGAATGTTTTGCCCTTTTTCAGTGCAATCACTAAGAAACATTAACAACTACTGGTGTTAAGGTCCAGTCCTTTTAGGTAAATAGAATAAATTATTTAGTATTAAAGAATTATTGACTGTGATTGCATTAGGGAAATATAGCAAAGCAGAATGGTATGCCTCATACAGAAACAAATGATGTCATGTAAACCAATACATACTTTACATAATCTGGCAAAGAAAAAAATCTAAGACCCTGTTTACACCTCACCATTTGATATGACTGGTATCTGGATTGTAACTTGATACATTTTTTTATCACATGCATTTACATGTGGTTCTCAAATGCATCTACAGCTAGCCATACTGCAATCTGATGTCGCAAGCAATGTGCAAATCAGCTCATATTCAACAACCAATTGCCTGTGTTGCTCCTCACTTTTCAGTCTATTTAAACATACAGTGTTGCTCAACATCGTTCGTTCTGGAAGTCCATTTTTAGAGGAAAACACCTGTACAATTAGCTTCATCACCATCATAAACCAAGCATGTTAAAATGCAGTTGTAGCACGTTAAAACCCAGTGTTGTCGCAAGACTGTGAATAACAAGGAGATGAGGTTAGCCAAATTATCACTTTATTTGAGCTAGCTTGACCAAAGTTGTCCTACTGAATGAAACTAAGATAGCATAGTAACACCCGGAGATGAACTGGGGAGCGGCATTAAGTGCCGACAGTCCAGAATGCTGTCTCTTCCCCATAGGCAGAACAGCAGGGAAGGTACCCTATGCAGTACTGGGAGTGGTCTTGGAGAGGCAGGCACATTTGCACTAGTATAACATTCTGTTCGGATCCCCTCCTAAAGTGGTTTATCTGATCAGATTTAAATCTGTGTCTCGGCTTTACGTCTGCATTATTAAGTGACAAAACCTAATAGCCATTTCAGATATAATCCTCATGCTCAAGACACATGAAATGACCAAGTGTAAAAGAGATTTAACTCACAGTAAATACTTAATCTACCTGTTCTGCATCATTTGCCACATGTTATTTTCCATACCACACCTAATGCCCTCTCTATCTTACACACAGTGAGTCCATGACCACCATCCATTTGGACATACAAATTCCAGAAGTGATATTGAAATGGTCAGCATTTGATAGGACTTGAGCTCAGATGATATTGGCCTAATTGTATACACGCCCTCAGCAGTTTGCTTCTTTAGCTATCAGCATTTTTGGAGCTCTAATTGCTGTTCAATATTGAATTCATGACTAAGCTAACTTATTTCCAGTTTATTTTCATGGTAGATTTTGTTGATAAGTGTAACAGTTGTGTAATGAGGTTTGCAGGCTGAAGCTGATAGAGAAGTGAAGGAACTGAAGGAAGAAATGAAAGATATAAAGGGATTTTGAAAATTGTGTTCACTGAATGCATTTTGTGCCCAAACAAAGAAAACTGCTCATATTTTGTACAGTGTTGTTGTGCCTATGGTATGAAGAGTTTAGAGAAAAGAGAACGCACTTCTGAACTTGTTAGCAACTTAAAAAAACAAACAAACAGAAAACTGTAACTTTCACTGAGGGAGCTTTTAGACAGTAAACTAATCAGATGTCTGGTTCCTATCACCAACACTGTGAACAATTCTGACGCCCTGGAAGGAGAATACACTGTAAATGAATTTGTTTACATCCTAACAGTGTAGTTATCCAGACATTTCAAACATTTGTGGAGTTCCCAGGTGACTGGATTTAAAAGTAGAATTTCTATATCATCTGCTTGCTGCTGCTGGATCAATAGCATAGTTTTTCAGAGCTGCCACTTTATTCATTTTCATGTCATTGTTTCTGTATGTGTGACATCGCAACTTCAGTCAGCACTGAATAAACACTGACACAGATACAAAAAAATATAGGAAAAAAAATACAACATCTAATCAATGTGCTAATGCCCTGTGGGACTCTATAAACACATACAGTGGCTGAACTATGGTTCAGTGGTTTTGTTCCTAGCCTTGCAAATTAATAAGTACAGAAATTCCGCTGTAGATCCTCAAGGCCCTATTCATACCCGGCACAAGGGGGGAAGTGTAGATTTGTTTGTTTTTCTGTTTGACATCTCCAGCGGCTTGCCTCATTAGGCGACTCAAGAAGCCTTTGAAAGGAGGCAGCCAGGCAGGAGAGCTATTCTCAGTCCTCCAGCTGGAACCTGAGCCTTCGTCTTAACAACTGGCACTCCGCCATGAGACCTTTTACCATTACATCTACTCCAGCTGCCCCATCCGTGCTCTACCTTGACCCTTAGTAACACTAATCACTGCTGCTGTTGCCACTTACTGCAGACCTTGAATATTCCCAGAGTAAAGATTGGCGAGGACAAGGTCAATGACTGTACAGAGCAGAGTGTGAAAATTATCCCTCCCTAGCACTGTGATCTATTAAAGCTGATATAACAATAACTCACACTTTTCAGAATATGACTGGAAAAATATTGACAACGAATCCTTAAAGTAACCTAAATCATGTCTAAGGTATGATTAACTTAACTAGGTAGAAATGTTAAAGAAGCTAAAACCTGTGGACATTCTGCTTAGCCTATTAACAAAATGATTATTCCTGAAACCTTAAAACACCACAAAAAAGGTAATTCTTCATTAAAAGCCTTGTGTGGATGCTTTGTAGATGCTTACCTTACATTCAGTCAATTATTTTTTAAAATTCACCTTTCATTTCCTTTAACCCTAAAGCTGGCTCTAACTCCAGCTCATAATCTTAACCTAAAGCCAAATCCTAAACATAACCCTAAACCTGGGATCCCCAGTTCTAGCAGTTTGATAGTTCCCCTCCTCTAACAGACTCACCAAAACTGGAAATTAACAGGTGGTATTAATGAACTGGAAATTAACAGGTGGAACTTACCTGTGGTATTAATCCTAACCCGAATACTGTTGAGTATCTGCAGCTTTTCAATGGGTAGTTTGTTAATTGAACATCTGTATATAGTTTATTGGGGGTTATTCAAGTAAAGTAAGAAAATAAATTAATTAATTAATAAAAATACCAACATACATACAAAATAAAAGTCTGTGTTTTGCCTAAAACGTAGCTGCGCTCTGTAGCTTCTCTTTAGGGTGACAAACCAAAATTCTGTTAAGCTTGTCCAACTTATCAACAGTAACTAAGCTGAGCTTAGACAGGTCAATTAGGCTGATTCTAAATCTATGACACGGGCACACGGGGACACCACTAATGTTTTCTACGGAGTCACAGGGGTGATCTGAATTCATTTGTGGAAGGCGTCACTGACGTGATGTCGATGGACTGTAAAAACATAAACATGGATGAAAAGGTGTCCCTTAACTGTTTTGTTGTTGGTGTTGTTCACAAGGAAGCTAAATAGTGAACAATTGCGAGGTGCGAGAATAATGGTGAAATGTCATCAAACCTGGCTTCTACAGCCCTTCTGCCTCAGTGTTGCTGATAGTGTATTTTAATCTTAAGAAGTGATACTAGCAAAACAAAGCAATTAGATAGATTCAGGTCACTTTATTTACCCTAACAAACAGAAAATAGTTTCATTAGTGCTTTACAAAAGTTACATATTAATAATAATGTTTTTTTTTTATTTATTTCTCTCTCATAGTTTATTGAAACAAACAGAGATGTTCTGCTTTTAACATTGAAACAAATGTGCAGAAAGAAAAGGTACAGTCTCCTACTTGTTTATACAAAAATGTAAACGGAGTGTAAATGTAATTTATTGCATAACTTACAATGATAAAAAAAATATGTAATGACATAACTGTTATAGTAAAACAACAAAACAGCTTTAACTCATAAATTCAAAGGGTTCAGGGAATTTTATTTGGTTTACAATGCTATTATCCTGTGTTTTGTGAAAGAACACATGTGACATGCTTGCATGATTCAAAATGACCTTACGACCTTCTAACAGGAAAGCAGTGGCTTTTCTGACAACAAAAGCACTCACGTGCAAATCATTTGAATCATAAAGTAAGTGTGTGTGTGTGTGCATGTTTGTGTTTGTGTGTGTGTGTCTATGTGCGGGTGTGCGTTTGTCATAATCCGTGACTTCTTTTGTGCTGAGCAGATTGAAATGTTTACCAAAGCACCGCTTGCCAAACTATTTTTAGTAAACATCAGAAATAAGAAAATCATAATTACATAATAAAAGTGGGTCTGACCTTGGAAGATACAGATGCTTAAAAGAAAAAAAAAGAGGAGGACATTTGGACTGATATCATCATCAGCACCTGTTCCTTGCTGAGTTATTAACGTAACAATGAAGCTACATGACACAGCAAGAAAGGTTTTTGCGGTTGCATAACAGAATTTTGAGTAAGCTTCAAAACATGAAAAGAAAGGACGAACAGACAGATAGAGACAGACGTGGAGAGAAACAGAGAAAGAGGGAGAGAGAGAGAGAGAGAAAACCCATCTGTGGATGGTTTCTGACATAGCTGGCTGGTTTGTTCCCTTCCATTACAGCGATGTGAGCGATGATCAATCATGATCTAGCTCATTCCCTACATGCTGGATGGTCACATGTCTATGGCTGCTAGAGGCCAGCTGCTGACCCTATTCTTTTGAGTTATGAGGGATTTTACCGGCGAAAAGAGAACAGCACGCCATGCATACCTGCGCACTTGCATAGATGCACAGATACACTCCTACTTCATGCACCAAGTGCAAAAATACAGAGAGGCTGACCCTTTCTTTTGGCCCTGCCAGGTTTCTGATTGCTAGAAAAAATAAGAAAAGAAACAAATTCATTCCATATGTTGTTCTGTCAGCAATGATGATGGTCCTAAAGGTAACATCATTGTTTAAGTCAAGGGTGTCCAAACTTTTGAAAGTGATCATTCTGTCATACATGTCACACATTCTGTCATACATTATGTACTTTCAGTCTTGAAAAGCCACTCATTATTGTATATTAAAACATAAACATAACATTCCAGAACACAGTCAAAGCAAAACAATGGACTGGAAAGCTATTTGACATAATTATTTACCAGAATTTATTTTGATGCCTTGGAATTGTGTGATGGTGGTCAATAAGGCTGGAGATTCTTCTGGAGAGCTGGCTGTAAGTCAGAAGTCATTTACAGTCAGCATTAACAGTGGACATTATTAATCAGTAACAGAGCTGCTGAATTGACATTTCTGTTTCAGTTTTATTCCTAGCTTAAAAACACTTATTTCTGTTTGTTTTTTTTTTCATTCCTTACACTGGTTCTGCTAAGCAATTAAAGGCAATCATGAGTTATGTTCACATTAATGCTATATTTAATGTTTCCTCCCTCTGGTTATGGTTATGAGTGGCAGTCATTTTGATGAATGAATGAATGAATGAATGACTAAGCATTTTGTCAGCTATTTGGTGGCTGTTATTTTCACTAAAGAAATATCTATTGTTCATAATGCTTGCTAACTGGTGTCCCTTGAAGTTTCATTCTGGCTTCACCACTGTCATACACACACCCACACACGTGTTCCTAGGAGTCCTGATCAATCTGGTATTATTCTGAGTATTTGGGCTGTTAATGAGAGGTCATTGGTTACATATGATCTATAAGACAAATACAATACAGATACATATACAAATAAAAAAACAACATACTGTACAAACACTTTTTGAAAAATGCAAACTGTCTGGAGATATTTACAGATGAGATTGTTTTCTTTGCCAATACAATACTTTAATATGCGAAAAGGTTTATATCTTGGAAACCTGAAAGCCCTTTTTGATAAATTGAATAAACACAGAATTGTATAAAAAATGTATAAAAATTGTGTAAAAGTTTTTAAACATATTTTTCCCTCACCAATCCATACCACCCATATATGGAAATTAAGCTCCAAGAACTGCCCGTTTTGAACGTGTTCTTTGCAAGAGCTATAAGAACTTATTTTCTAGGTGTAGGCAACTTAGAGCATCACTGGGAGAAGGGCACAGATTTTTTCATACATTTTGTAAATTTTTTATTCCTTTTCAACATTCACCTCCCCCTCCTGGTCAACAAATATTTTGTCAATTACCCCCCAAGATCAGTAAAACACTCCTTAAAGGCACAGTAACAAAAGTAGCCTGTTAAAATCTAAGGGATAAAGAGAGATTGATCATGTAAATGGTCATATTAAAATTAATTTTGACTGTTTTTGTTAAATATTTCCACACTAATATCACATGTAGATCTTATAGAAAAGAGAAATAACATTATAAACTAGATTGCATTTCCGTGAGAAGATGCGAAGTGTGACTGCGTGGTTACTGTAGTAACTGTGGTTGTTACTTGGTGGTTGCTATGGTGTTACTAGGTGGTAACTATGGCACCGGAGGTGGTTGCTAAGATGTAGATTGCCAGTTGCTATGGTAACTGTAGTGGTCGCTATGCTGTTGATAGGTGGTTGGTATGATGTCCTAATTGGTTGAGGGTTAATGTGAAAACACTGGTCATAAAGACAGGGGTACCAGTACTTCTTCACAATGAGAGGACTGCCAAAAGAGCAGAGTATCCAAACTTTTGCAATTTAGCTAAATTTGAACATACAAACTCTACTAACAAGTAACTGAGCAACTCTCTCTCTATGTATTTTTCAGTGACAAATTAAGTGAGCAGTTTTTGGACACTGTCCAAGAAGTGGTGTGTATCCAAACTTTCGCACAGAGAGAAAGGCACCCAAACATTGGCCAAAAAGAGTTTGTGTTGAAAAAAAATTGTCAGCAGACAGCTATGAACCCAGACCACTCAGTCTTCAGGCCAATGCCCTAACCACTCAGCAACAGAGTGAGGGATTAGAATTATCCCCACTAAAACCACATATAAAGTGGCTGAAAATAGGTGCCGTGTGAGTGGAGTGATGGAACAGAAATCCCATTTCAAACTGCTCTAACTAATCGGATCGTTTCCTTATTAATAACCAAAACAACAGTTACAAATATTTCTCATTCATAAATTACAGGCGCTGAGGGCTAAATATAGGCTTCTTGGCTAACTAATAGTGCCAAAACAAGCGTTCACATGCTGATTCTTTTTAATAAACCACAATAAACAGAGACACCTCTTTTCATAACTGACCTCTGCATGCTGCAAAGGGGGGGATGGGGCCGTGGAGAGAGACAGCTCAGCACGAGCAGCTTGCTGCAGAACTAACAGTATCAGAGCGTAAAACAAGCATTCATGGGCTGATTATTTTTTTTATAAACCACAACAACAGTGACACACATTTCATTGACCTGTGCACACCTGAAAAGAGGGGGTTCTTCAGAACAGCATGTTAACCAGTAGACCATGCAAAATTATTGATTTTAAATTATCATTACCTGGCTCCTGATCAACCAATCAAAAAACTCAATACACATGTGCTACACTGGATATGAATGGACATTTTGGTGTCGGAATTGTTTCCAAAGTCTGCATGAGCTTGGACGAGAAGCTGCACCATTTTAAGGCCATAAAAAGCATAATAAAAACTAGACTGCATTTCCACGAGAAAATGTGAAGTGTGACTGGTTGCTGTAGTAACCGTGGTTGTTACTAAGTGTTGCCTATGTTGTAACTAGGTGGTTACTCAGAATCAGAATAAGAATACTAATGATTGCCTTGGTTGCTAGGGTGTTGCTTGGTGGTTGCTAATGTGCAGCAGTTACATTCTTGTGGCTCCAACTTAAATTTTTTAAGTTTCTGTGATGGAACTTTTTATAGGTGGACATCTGGTTCCAGTCACCACAACTGTGAACAGTTCTGATTCGCTGAGTTTCTCACTCCACTCTGAACCTTTCTGGTCACACCTTAAACACTTCATTACGGGAGATTTTGGAAGTGAAGTGGAGTTCCCCTTTAAAGGGGAGAGGTTTTGGGGTTATGCATGTGGCCATGACAGACAGAGATTAAAACAGCCCAGAGAAAAAGTAGCTGTCTAGCAAAACCGTCTCTCACTCTCAAACTAATGCACTTTAGTCTCTATTAAGGCCCAAAAATAAAAACATTTTTCACCCACAATGTGACGCGCACTGGGGAGGGGGGTTGGGGCGCATGTGACTGCGGAGAGACAGAGAGCTCAGCACGAGCAGCTTGCTGGAGAAATAACAGTATCAGGGTGTAAAACAAGCGTCCGCGGGCTGATTATTTTTTATAAACCACAACAACAGTGATACATATTACACTGACCTATGCACGCCTGAAAAGGCTGTTTTTTTAACAAAAGAAAATTTGACAACTGTTCTAACCAACTCGAATGGATCGTTTCCTTATTGATAACCAAAACAACTGTTAAAAATGATATTCATACTTTTGACTCATTTTGGTCATGGAACTTTTCTTGGGTCTTTCCTTATGCCATGTGTTTAGCGGCTGATTTCTCTTCAGCTCAACTTACTGTAACTTTAAAACATTTATTTTAAATGCCAGTTTTAAAATATTTAGTAATCCCTTCTGTTGTTTTTCTACAAAGTAAAAAATATTGTTAATTCTTAATTTTGTCTAGGGAGGAATATCTTGTCTGGAATCTCTGTAAGTGGCAGGCTTGATGGATGTGTTTGTAAGGTAGAAGGTCAGGTAAAAGTCTTGAATTACCAAGCGAGTGAGCCGTCGAGTTTAATTTCATCTGGACCAAAGAAACTCAAACAGAGGCCCAGAAAACCTGAGTCTTAAAGAGTGCCAGTGTCCTGTCCAAGCTCACTCTGCTCAACAAATGATGTATGTGCTCAGTAAAAGTTCTGTAGAACAGCATCATAGATATTAGTTCATCCTTACGTTGCCGCTCATGTCCTTATGTCTGAAAATCTTCTGAAAATTGCAAACTAATATTTTTTTTTCTGGTTCTTAAATCTGATTGGCTGAGCCACATGTGAAGTTGTTTGTTCATTTAGCCCAGACATGTGTGATGTCTGAAGTTTACTTCTTTAGATTTGCTACAGGGCTAATGTAGCAAGCAAGTAATGAAAGTCTATGACACCCCAAATCTAAAGAAGCAATCACCAAATACCTGGGCTGATTGACTACATTCCAAAAGGAGGAAAATTGGACCATTTCTTTAATGTTCTTTTTATGTTCTTAAAAACAACGTGATCTCCATGGAGCAATATTATGTCAATATTTTGGAATGTTACGGTTTAATATATAGTTGCTTGGCAACCATGTCCTATTGTAAATAAACCATATTGTTAAATGAAAGAATTGTGGCAATTATTAGTGGAACAGAGTCCCCTAGTTGCACAAAGTAACTATGTATATACACATATATATATACACACATATATGTCCAAACCGAGACAATTAGGGGATCTCTCTCTCCTCTGTCATGGATATTTACACCACACACTGCATCCACAAATCCACCAGCATTGTTGATGACAGCACACACCCCTCACACACCCTCTTCTCCCTTCTCCCCAGGCCTCTACTGCCAGAACAGGAAACAATTTCTTCACTTAGGCCATCAGACTCCTCAATCAGAACTGAAACATAAAACTGTACACACACACACACCCCTGAATTGAACTTCTTTCCCTCCTAACACGGTTCATATTCACACTGAACTGTTCTGCCTTAAACAACATACACCACGACTGCCACTGTGAATACCCCTCTATTTATTATTTACTGCACATCCTGCTGCTATTATTTGTTGTACCTCTGTTATGCATTTTTGCACACTCAACAACGCCGCTGCTAGAATACACCATCTGTCATAATACTGTATTTATTAAATGTCGACTGCACTAAATGTTGTCTTGTCCTGTTGTTATGTTACTCTTTTGTTTTTTTTCTTGGACTATTTCTGACTTGCTCTCCTTGCACTCACTGTACTTTGTCCTGCCTGCCCTTATGTAGTCTTGGGATGTTTCTGTTTTTGTTCTTGTGTTGCATCATGGTCCTGGAGGAACATTGTTTGGTTTCACTGTGTACTGTGTGTAGTAGGCTGAAATAACAATAAACCTACCTGACTTGACTTGACTTGACTTGATTAGGTGCTTCTTCTCTTATGTTTTATTTATTTTATTTTATTTTTTCAAAAGAAGGTTAGTATAAGAATACTGGTAGAATTACAGATGATTGTGTGGTGTGGTTATAACTGAACAGTCTGCTGATTTGTTGTTTTGATTTTATACTTTATTAGATTGGATTTGAAATTAATTGAATGAAATGAAATGAAGTGCAAAATATCAGCTTTAATTCAAGGATATTTGCATCAGTGCTGGAGGAACACATGTTCATGTAAAGTGTCCATTTGTCACACATGAACACACCACAGCACAGCACACAATGTGAAGAGCGCAAAACTGTTCTCTGCATTTAACCCATTCACCAAGTGAAGCAGTGGGCAGCCACCTGCTGCCCCACAACAGTGTATTTGAACCCATGACCTCATCTCTCCCAACGTGAAGCACTAACCAATAGACCAAACCCCTGATCATGTACGTTTATAATTATATTAACTATAAACTATACATCATTTATATATTAACATGTCCAATGACAGTACTATGAAAAATTATTTTATCACTGTCACATTTCTTTCTGACACTACTGCAGAGTGTATATTCAGTTTTTATATGGTGTATCTCTTAAGGTGTTCTAAGAAAGCTCTGACGTCTGCCTGGCCTAAAAAACATCCTTTGTAATCTAACCCTATATCAAAGGCCTGCAAATTCTATCTCAACTAACACAAGTGGCCTAAGTCTCACTTTGGAGTTAAATGAGTAAAAAGCAATAGACAGTTGCCTCATGTCAGTTAGACACAATTCACAATAATTGTGTTTTGTGATTCAAAAGGCTGGTGTTGCCACTAAGCTGGTCCCTTCATTCTGAAATACAATAATCTAGATCTTGTAAAAATATTTTTCCATTTCATTTACATTTAAATTCACAGGCAAATTATTTCTTTCATCTGTTGCATGCCCATATTAGCAACTCTGGTTATAAGTGTATTTTTTTTTAAATACTATAGAATTAAAAATATTCCAAATAAGACAATATTCCCACATTCCAAGGTCAAAATGATTTTTTTTTCCACAGCATTCACTGGGTTCTCGGAATGTCATTAAGGCAAAATGTAAATATTGCTACATTTCTACAGTTGCACCTGCACATTGAACTGACACTGAATGAAAGTAGGTCTTCTTCTTTACTCCAATGGTACAACAACACCAGTTACTCATACTATAGGCTATTACTGCCACAGCAGCTTAAAGCACCACATTTGGCAAAACTTACAGGCTTATGTGGGGTAGTTTGGTAAGGTTGTTAGCCTTATGATTTCAGCTCAGTGTGCAGCAGTGTAACTTGAGTGTAGCAGCATTAATATTTTGACTTTAAAACAACCTCATAATTTAAGGAATCCAGTGATATTTGGAGGAAAAACTAAATATTTTTGTTTCTAGTGTACAGTGTGCATTTTTGTCATGTGAGAACACACCACAACACAGCACACATTCTTTCTCTACATTTAACCCAT
>JBBPCZ010141845.1:0-20243 GCA_037974445.1 Brycinus macrolepidotus | reverse complement strand
ATATTTTTGTGTGTGTGTGTGTGTGTGTGTGTGTGTGTGTGTGTGTGTGTGTGTGTGTGTGTGTGTGTGTGTGTGTGCACTTTGTGAGTGTGACAGTGAAACTGTTATTAAGGGCGTACAGTTCAGCTCCTAATGAGATCACAGAGTTAAACCCATTTGTTTCCTGGCAGATAAGCATAACTCATTTAGAGATAACTCTCTCTGTCTCTCTGTCTCTGTCTCTCTCTCTCTCTCTCTCTCTCTTTGTCTCTTTGTCTCTCTCTCTGTCTCTCTGTCTCTCTCTCAGACCCATGCAGACTTGAGCAACTGAATTATGGTGCCCTCAGCTTATTCATCTTTTCTCCAAGTGTCATCAATGCTGAGTGACATCACACTGCTGCAAACACACACACACACACACACACACACACATCACAGAGCATGAGGCTAAATGTATATCACAGTTCTGCCTTTGCTTTTCCCAAAAGCATCTTTTTGTTTAAGGACCCATATCATGGAAAACTAACTGAAACATTAACTGAAACTCACAGCCACCTACTCTACAGTCACATTGGTGCCTTAACAAAATTTTATTAAAATGTGTTCTGAATGTGTTGCTTATATGTACTAGAACATTACACATTACTGAATACATTTAGGACAGGACTACTCTTTCATTGTTCTTCTCAGTTCGGCTTGTACTGAGCTAATGGCCTAAGTTATGTCATTTTTTGTCAAGTTTCAATGATCCGCTTCAATTTTATCTGACAGGTGGGTGGAAAACTGGCCATGGTTGCCTTCAGAATATGAAAAAAAATGTGAAAAGTACAAAAAACTGTTTGTAAATGTCTTGGGTGAGTGTCAGGAACCAAAGGCAACTGATTTTACTAATTGTCTCTAACACCTTAATGGTCAGATCATTGGTGACATCACATTCATGCTGTAATTTTACATGAATTGTTTCTCACATTTTCCTGACCTTTCAATCCATAACAGTTTTTGTAGTATAAGGGGAGATATTTTATCCATCCCACTTTCCACGGATGATGTTCCAATGGCCTTCAAATCGACTGTAGTCACACCAATCCTTAAAAAAAGGTTCAACATCACTGATATGACCAACTACCAACCAGTATCTGTTCTCTCCTTCCTTTCCAAAGTTCTGGAGTGTGCTGTAAATGACCAACTAAACTTATTTCTATCACAGAATAGGTGTCATGACCCACACTAGTCTGGATTCAAAGCAGCACATTCTGTAGCAACTGCACTTTTAGCTGTCACTGAGGAGCTTCATCCAGCCAAAACAGCTTTGGTTCTAATTCTTCTAGATCTTTCTGCAGCTTTTGACACTGTCAAACATCAGATCCTCCTGGTTTCACTCACCAAACTTAGAATCACTGGTTCTGCTTTGCAGTGGATTCTGTCCTACCTGAAGGTCACAGTTACCAAGTATCATGGAAAGGACCTCTCTGCCTCCTGAAGACTTTTTACCGGTGTTCCCCCAGGCTCAGTGCTTTGCCCACTTTTCTTTTCTTTATACACTTACTCTCTTGGTGATATTATATCTTCACATGGGTTTTGCCTACAACACTCACACATTTACTCCATTTCTTTCCTCCTGGCAAATCTCAGATCTCAGCCCAGATCCCCCAAATCGCAGCAAAACATAGCACCTGTACATTTCAGGGGATGTATCCCCAAGACCTGACCTGGTCATCACTTTTGGAAAGCTGTCATCACTCCTCCATCAAAAGTATGAACTTGCAGTTACTTCCTTTATAACATCAGAAGAATTTGCGCATTCCTCACCACTGACGCCACTCAGATGCTTGTCCAGTCACTTGTCATCTCAAGACTGGACTGCTGTTACTCGCTCCCGGCTGGCCTTCCTCTGAAGACCACAAGACCTCTACAGATGATTCAGAATACAGCAGCATGTCTGGTGTTCGATACACCAAAATTCTCACACACCACCCTGTGGACCCTTCACTGGCTTCCTGTGGCACTCACATTGGATTTAAAACTCTAAAGGTTGCTTACAAAGCCAAAAATGGTCCGATCAGCCAAAAGCACTGATCGAACCATGGGTCTCAGCTCGCTCTCTTAGAGCATCAAGCACAGCCCGACTTGACCCACCACTTCTGAAAGGTCGAAGAAGCATATAAAGACTTTTCTCAGCTTTGGCACCAAAGTGGTGGAATGAACCTGCCATGACCATCAGAACTGCTGAGACCCTCACTGTCTTCAAATGGAGACTGAAGACCCACTTCTTCCCTGAAGACTGAGGAGAACAACAAAATGTTCATGTCGTATCAAGTCAAGTAAGTCAAGTCAAGTAGGTTTTATTGTCATTTCGACCATACACACACAGTACACAGTGAAATGAGATAACATGCCTGCAGGACCATGGTGCAACACAGAGCAGAACAGAACAGAGCAGCACCACAAGTGCAGACAGGACACAAGTATTCAAGAAACACAAGCGCAACAAAACAATTAGACAAGACAAGACAAGACAACATACAGTGCAAATTAACAGTTAACCAAGATAATATGCTGAGTTAACCAACACAAACTTCACAAAAGTTAAACTGTGTGTGTGTGTGATCTGATATGGCTGCGGTGGAGCATTAACTCCATCTCTGGTAGAATCTTAGTCTCCTAGCAGCTCTTAACTTTAAGTCTAGGCTTACTAGTGTGAGGGGCATGTTTTCTTATGGACTATAAAGCACAGATGTACATTGCACTGGATAAGAGCATCTGCCAAATGCTGTAAATGTAAATGGTAAATATAAATTTTACATTGATACAGCCATGTTAAATGTGTCTGTGTTTGGTTGTTAGAAAAATGAAAGATTTTTGTTTCTGTTTTCAAACTGAAACAAATACAGAAGAGTATTTTTGAACTGCACACAAACCTTTACTCATTTCTAGTCTGGTGTAGTGTGAGATTAAGTTTACATTTTGTCCATCCAACTATATCAGTTAAGAAGAAAACAGGCAGGACATGCAGATCTGATAACTCTTTTGGGATGATGTCTATTGGAAAATGTGACATGTAAGTAAAACTGAACTTGAGGGATTTTCTTTTGAACAGAAGAGGGTTGAGAAAAGGAATTTGCAAATGCTGCTGAATCTGATGCAATTTTACCATGGGATTGAGCTCAGATGCTGCTGGTTGTGGGCGTTACACAAGGAAGGGATATGCTTAACTGACAGCATTATACTCTCACGTCTGTCATAGTTTGAGTCATATCTATGAGTCACGATGTATTGAAAGTGAACTTTGCATTTACAAACAGTCTCTTTTTTCCCACAAGGAGGAAACATGGTGCCTCTTTACTCGTGAATCACTGGAATACAGACATTCTTATCTGATCTGATCTCACCTTATCTTCTAAAGCATGTGGTCATTTCTGTGGATTATTTGACGAGTTAATTTAGCAACTTAGCGGAGATCAACACATAAACTTGGGAACTAAATGAAGACTGACACAGTGAACTTGGTGAAGACCAACATAGCAAAATTCAACACAGAAGACCAGTTTAGTGAAAACCAGCATTACAAAGACCAGCATGGTGAAGACCAATATAACGAATCTTCTTAGCTGTTAGTTTGTGATGCTGAGCTACATTGTCAATTGTCCTTCTCCTTTCCCCCCATTTTTTGGCACAATCGGTCATATCACGTTTTAAACAACATTACATTTATGCTTCTAGCCGCAGACTATTTTAGTTGCTCACAATACATGGAGGCTGGGTTTCTGATAGCAATCATTTTTCATTAAAGGAGAGTTACTGGGGCTTTTATCCTTCTTATCCTTTCCTTGGCTTCATGTATGTGAAATAGATTAGATAGATAGATAGACAGACAGACAGACAGACAGGTAGATAGATAGATAGATAGATAGATAGATAGATAGATAGACAGATAGATGGAAATCTACCTTTGGCTTCATGCCAAATGATTCACATTTGTGCCAGTTTGGTGGGGGTGTTTCCGTGTGTGTTATGGATGGCACCAAAATTCTTCAGAAACCCAGATGACATTAGCGAGTCTGGGCAGGTGTGGTATGTTTAGAGCAGAGGCTCTGGGGATTTCCACTGCAAATGATTAAAATCCTCAAACTCAGCTATAAACTCTGCCCAGAAAGCTCCTACAGTCAAACCGTGAAATGACTTGCTGTGGTGTGATGGAGATGAAAGTCCACTTTTTACTTCGCATAATGAGAAAGCACTCAGCTATTCATCAGCCTACAGCGTAAAGTCTGCACCACCTCAAAAAAGAGAATCACTCTTTGACCTTTATGGTTAATGAGACACATTTTCCCAGTTTCCCTAAGGAACTGTTCTCAATTCAAAACATAATATATATATTTAGTTAAGTTTTATTATGATATGTTATTTTGAAAACATAAGATCATTTAGCCATACTTTTTTAGACATTATTTCTAGATATTTTACTTTACTCTTTCACTGGGTTTTTTTTTTTTTTTTTTACAGCAGTCTTTTAAGTAATTCTATCCAGGGCTGTTTATCAAAATGTAATACCTTTATGGTGCCAACCAAATTATGTGATACATGACACTTTGTGAGTATTAAACTCCTACAGCACCTCACACTCATTCCCAGGGTATGGTGCACTCGTTATTGATAAAAGAATAAAACAAAAACTAAGAATCATTACCACAGTCTAATTCCCGTTACCACAGTCTGGGAATGAGTATTGATGTATTGTATTGGTATCCACTGGAGGCACCAAGGACTGGTGCGTCTGTATAGTATTCTTGAACTGCACACAGACCTTTACTTATTTCTAGTCTGGTGTCGTGTGAAATTATGTCTACATTTTGACCATCCAACTATATCAGTTAGGAAGAAACCAGGAAGGACATGCAGATCTGATAGCACTTTTGAGATGTCTACTGGAAAATTTGACACATAAGTAAAGCTGCACTTGAGTGATTTTCTTTTGAACAGACGAGGGTTGAGAACTAGAAACTAAGAATCATTACTACAGTCTAATTCCCATTACTACAGTCTGGGAATGAGTATTGATGTATTGGGGTCGGTATCCATTGGTGGCACCAAGGACTGGTGCGTCTATATAGATGAACCAGGCAGCAGCAGGGTCAACATATATAATACAGTGCCATTAAATAGATCACACATAGATCAGTAAATATAATGTAAGTGTAATGAGTGTGGTATGGCTGAGGTCCAGTACATTAAAATGGATTGCTCTAGGAATATTTTATAGGGCTTGTTATGGCGTAGCTAAAGTATCAAGAGCAAGACCTAGCACACACACAGACTTCAAAAAAGGGCAGGTGGGAGCAAGGGCTCAGCTATTCCATTAAGAAATATATAAAAGGCTTGGAAATCTACCTCACGTCATGCTGCTTTATAGGATTGTTCCGCCATATTGGTGGGTTTACACACCATAAAACTTTACACACACTGTGAGAGCTTAAAGAGATGCGTCATTGTGTTTTTTTTTTCAGATATGTCATGCTTAAAAAATACATGAAATGAGAAGGCAGTGTATCTTGACCAACTCCAGAGAAAAGGCCAAACAATAATACATGGATAAAATTAGCCATGCACAATATTATTGATAGTGTCAATTCCAAACAAAGAATGTGCTACCTCTCTTCTCCTCCTGAATATGTTACCTACTCTTTCATTCCTAGACTGTGTGTGACTTAAGAGCCTGTTCTTTTGAGTTAATGTAGAATTTTGAAGTCACTTGAAGCCTGTGTACGGTTTACAAATGGGGATTTCACTAGCCTGTTTCCCTCAGTTGCTAGCATATTTCAGTTAGTCACTTACATATTTACCTGTTATTAGTATATGTCCCTCAGCCTTGAGCCTATTTACCCCAATTACTAGCATATTTCATATAGTCACTGGCATATATACCTCAGTTACCAGCATATTTCACTCTGAAACTGGGACATTTACCTCAGTACCTAGCATATTTCACTTAAAAACTTGAATATTTACCTCAGTTACTAGCATATTTCACTCAAAAACTGGGATATTTATCTCAGTTACTAGCATATTTCACTCACAAAATGGCATATTTACCTCAGTTATTATCATATTTCACTCAGAAACTGGCATATTTACCTCAGTTACTAGCATAACCTATTTCACCTTATACATTTTACCTGAAACAGTTTCTGAAGAGTAAGTTAGCTGATACAAAACATGATAAATTCACTAAATGATGCTGAAGGTTTGATTCCATTTAAATTGATAAGATTAGAGTGTAAAATGAACTTACGGTTTATTAACTGCACTCTCACTTCAGGGCATTCGATGTGAGATTTGGTTTATGCCAGATCTGCATTGTGTCCTGAAACGTACTTTCTTATCTCTTACCTTGGTTTTGTTTGACTTGGTAACCATGTGGATCTACATGCTAGTCATGACTGCCAAGATATTTAAGATATTTCTGATGATTTACAGAATTGGCAAAAGCAAGGAAAGCAGATTGGAAAGGAAGATTTCTTTCAAGTATCCTGAACCAGCCTACCTGTACCTCTGCCAAAATGGTATCATAATATTACATACCCAAGCTGACTGATTAGTAATGGATGAAATACAAACATACGAAGAGGGAAAAAAAAACCCTCTCCCACAGACCAAATCATAGTCATCACCACCACATGTTACATGGGCAGGTCGTGACAACGAACAAAGGTTTTCAATACTGCCAGTGAATCATCAGTTTAGATGATCACACACATGCCACACCAACAATGCAGACTACAGGCATCAGGAAAAGTGAAATCCATGCCACACATTCCCTGTT
Source organism: Brycinus macrolepidotus (assembly GCA_037974445.1). Taxonomy (NCBI): domain Eukaryota; kingdom Metazoa; phylum Chordata; class Actinopteri; order Characiformes; family Alestidae; genus Brycinus; species Brycinus macrolepidotus. The sequence continues at coordinate 13,444 of JBBPCZ010141845.1, read as the reverse complement.
TTCATCGGCTCCTTCACCTAATACCAAGATATGACTGTGTCAGCAAAAACAATATCAAAAACAATTCCGTATCCCAACAGTACTGAACTGTGAAGAAAAAATAACACACTAGCCACAGTTGGCCAAGTAAGTTAAATCTGACATTCCCTAGAAATGACCACTCATAAGGTATGTTTCAATTTTGTTGATGCTAAAAAACTTGGACACTTTGATAAAGAGTATAAGTGTTTTGCTTTATTGATATCCACTTACTTAGAAATGCTTCTTCTTAGTTTTTTTTTTCTTTTCAGTAGCCTATCCAGCTACTGATGATATTATTTTATTGCCTCTAAACACAAAGGGCATCATTACACCACCAGCAGACGAGGACTCCCTATGGGTCTTGCACCACCGTCCAATCGCCTTATCTGATCTATTCACAAAAACATGCTTTTGGCCAATTTTATTTAGTTTCATTTGAACTGAAATTGAATTATATGAGTTTACAAAGTTTATGTGAGTGTGCAAATGACATTGCTTGGGAGGAGCTAAACATGTCCCAGGGTTCCTTGTCACAATTTTTTTTTACATTTCATTCGTTTTCTGTAACTGTTTAATCCTTACTACAGTTACGTAGCCTATCCCAGGGTCACCCTGGGCGGGGCGCCAGCCTATCACAGGGCACACATACACCAACGGTCAATTTAGAATCCCTAATTCACCTGACGCACATGTCTTTGGACTGTGAGAGAAACCAGAGACCCCAGAAGAAACCCACACCACCGTGAGGAGAACAAGTAAACTCCACACACACACAAGGCCGGGACCCAGATGCAAACCCCCAACCATGGAGGTGTGAGGCACAGCGCTACCCACTGCGCCACCATGGGGCCTTTTTTTACGTTATGTAAGTATTTCTGAAAAGTGAAATTACATTAAATACATGAGGATCATTTCGCTTATTTCAAGAAATAAGGCTTATAATCTCACTTCAGATCACTAGTAAAAAATGTCTAGAAATAAGTTTTAACAATAGTCTTATAATAGTCTCATAATCAGAAGTTTTATGCTGTCTTATAATTCATTTAGGATGCTGTCATTTTGTTCGTATTATATGTTTAATTCATTTCATATAATTTCATACCATTTTCATACCATTTATCCAGTTCAAACCGCCGGCAAGTGATCATAAGACCAGGATGGTGAATCAGTATGAGCTCTTCTCTCTGTCTACACTCTTTTGATCACAGCCCTGTTACAATCTAGTCACATGAAACAGGCCTCAGCATGCCTGCACACACCTCTCCTTCTGTTTCCCATTCTCACGCTTACACGCACTTACACACACACATGCGCGCGCACACACACACACACACACACACACACACACACACACACACACTCATTCACATACTTTCAGAATGTAAACAAGCCGACTGCATTGTTTTCATACCGGCCTCAGGAGCCTTCAAAAAATTTGGAATGCATCACAGTCTGAGCTGCAATCCTGCTCTATACACACATACACGCCCCTCACACACCCACTCTGTGAATCACACACGCAGCCATTGACCTACGGCAGTGTGGGTCAAGGGCACTGACTCCAATGTCATTGTCATATAAAGTCATTGTTTTATAAATGAAGTGGCAGTGTGCCAGGCAGGAACAAAGGAGGGTGGTTGGGTACTCATATACATGAGAAACACAGTGATATCATGCTAAATAGTGTGCTTTTTTCCTTTTTCATTTCCATTTACATTGTTTGGAGAGAGAGAGAGAGAGAATGAGAGAGAGAGAGAGAGAGAGAGATATGACAAAATATAGCTGTATGCTGGGTTGCAACTTTGGTGTACAAAAGTTAAGGGTGGGGAGACACATCAGGGGGCTAAATCTTACATAGTAATTCAAACATAAAAGTTGGTCAAACATTGGTTTAATTGGCAAAAACAAATAGTTTGTGTGAAAAAAAAAATCTCATCACAGCAAGGATTTGAACCAGCGCTCTTCTGATTCTGTTCATTCAGCGGACAGCGCTCTACTGCTGAAACACCAAGGGGGTGTGTACTCACTGTCTCTTACCAAGCCATTTATGGTTAAGGATGGCTGAACGCGTAGCCTCATTCACGAGCTGATTCGTTTTAAAGAAACTACGACAAATAGTGACACACATCTTTTTATTAACTGACCTGAGCTTTAGTGTCTTAAAGTCTGCTGTGTGTTTTGCTTCTCCGCGTTTGTGTATTTTCAAGTTTTGTCCCTTTCCGACCACCCTAACCGTGACATCACAGACTCTCTGTCGCTGACACACATTTTAAAGGTGACTCAACCCTTCCACTCTCTCTCCCCTTATATTACAAAAGCGGCTCGATGGCAAAAAATGATTTTGATACAATCAATACTCCTAATTAACCGATCTAAACTCTGAATACACGTGCACTGCACCGGATATTAACAAATGTTTTGACCAGTTGCCAAAAGTCAATACGGGCTCCAATGAGAAGTTGCATAAAAAATCGTGTGGCATTAAAATAATAATACTTAAGAAGAACTTAAGTGGAAGCAATCACATTAATAAGCCATCCTTTCTTTTACTGTTAACTGTTATGGCATATAGCCCTGCGATGGACTGGAGGCCTGTCCAGGGTGTTTCTTTACCTTTCACTCTGTGACTGCTGGTATATGCTCCATTTACCAACGATCTTTTTACTAGGCAAAGTAGATGACTAAGATTTGACTACTCATCCCTTTGGGAAAGGGTTGACTGTACAATTTGCTTATAAGCAGTGACAAATTTTGCTTACGTGACTTCAAAATTGCATTGTTGATATGAAGTTGGGAAACTACTTGCCCACAGTCAGAGAAAGACATTAAAAAGACATTAAAAAGGGAGATACTTATGTTACTTAAAAACATTCACATTCAAAGCTGGGAGTCCAAGAAATCACATTAGACTTTGGCCCTCCCTCTCCCCATCACTCAAGACAGTTCTGTCCTCTGTGGGCGATATACATTCAATCCCACCTGTAGCATCTAATGCGTAAAGCAAGCTGTATGGAGGAGTTGCACTTTTGACATTTATTGCACTTATTTAGATTATTTATTCAAATTGCATTGTTCTGTGTTTTTAATGTACAAAAAACAAGCCAGTTTTGTACATTTTCTACATACTTTGAGCTGAAAACATTAAAATGACTAACAACAAAAGACATAAGTGGACAGAAATAACCACTGATGATCAATGCAATCTATAGTTAGCAGTAGCTGTTCAGTTAGAATCTGTAGTTAGTTCAGTCAGCTTCTGTTGGAGATTTTGAGAGTAGTAGGGGTGGGCAGTCCATGCAGATGGTCCATGGTGGTCACACTGGTCTGGAGAACAGGTAAGCAATTTAAATAGTGAGTCGCTCTGCATAACAGTCTGCTAAATGTTGGATTTGCATTGTGTGTTGTATCTAGGCATCAGGTATTTGGTATCTAGGTCTGAGCAATGACCATTGTTCTTGGCTGTATCTTAGCTCAAGGCTATGTTAGAGTTCAACCAATTAGACTTTAACCAACATAGACTTTAAACAATCCGCATTAACTAGGGATACCCGTTCTGAGTGATGCACTTTTGTGCTAAGTCACTCTGAATAAGAGTCTCTGCTAGAGTAAGTGCTGTAAATGTAAGAAAGGCAGAGGCCTAGTGTTAGCAAAACCCTTACTAATTGCGTTCATGCAGGATGTCTACCAATACTACTTCATCCATTCATTATCTGAACCGCTTATCCTCAACTGGGAAACCAAAACGCCAGTGCTATCCACTGTGCCACCATGCCATGCAATACTACTTAACATTACACTTATTTATGTGTTGCACATCTCACTATAATTGATGTTTTTACAGTACATGGTGAACATGTGAGCTGAATATGGATTCATGGATGTGCAGACATGATGGTTAAGATGAAATTACAGACAGTAACTGATAGGCAGAGCATATTAAGGCCACAGTATCAGGGACAGGTGTTATCTAGATGGGCCTTGATCACTTTATACTGCATATTACCTTATTATGCGTCATTGCCTGGAAGTTAATTCTACTATCTGCTGTAGGTGATACACATTACATCCCACCTGTAGACTCTAATGCATAAAGCAAGTTGTATGGAAGAGTTGCACTTTTTACATGTATGCTTACAATAGGATATATACAGCCTGATCAGATTTTCTTACGAAAAAAGGATTCCACTCCGGATGGAAGCTGGCTGTTGTGATGACGTTGCAAAAGTCTGTTGTCCAATTAATATTGATCTTTAATAATCTGAAACACTGTGTATTTGACTCTGCCAGGCCAGGATTCAGTGGGGTTCTATAGGCTGTGCTTCTGCTGCCTTCCGTAAAGTGGCATCCAGTCCATCAAACCTTGTGTCATGGTCTCACCCCCCGCAAAGGTGTGCCGGTCACCGGAGTACTAAGCCTGGTCCCCCCGACCTTACTTTCCTTGTTGGTTTCTCCCATGACCCCAGTTGGTTTCACCTGCCTCTTGCCTGTATCTCCCCATTCAAGCCCTCTCAACCCAGAAGTCAGCATCCGTTCACCATCATATTTCCCCCGTGTTGTTGCACGTGTTTGTCCTGTGTTTCCCTCTCATCCCTGTGTTTTCCTGCTTGTTATGTCTGGCTCACAAATGTCTATATTTATGTTTTTGTTTTATTTGTATAGTGTGCTTTTTATACTATACTGTTGTGTATAGCTTTATTCTATTGTTTTTTGCTGCTCTTACTTTTGTACTGTCCACTTTCTGCCATAACATCGTAAATTTCCCACTTGTGGGACTAATAAAGGTTTATCTTGTCTTATCTTATGTAGTGGAGGACTCGTACCCTCTGGGTATCTTGCACTGGCTTCACACCAGCCTGACCCGTCAGGAGGACACTGTTCGTCCTGCCTTCTCTTTTCCACAAATTTGATTAAAACCAGTGATCCTGACTCCTGCGCATGCATCCTCCTTCCCAACCTCCAACAACTTCATGAGGCCCGTCACATTAAATAAACAAACCATGCCACAGAGCAGTAATATAGAGTAGATTTCACCCAGATTTCAGTGCTTTTTTATTTTAAGGGAAGCCATGCTTTCCATGTAGTCCTGAAGCACTGCTTAGAGTAAAGCATCCATTGTTCCTGCTAAGCGACCGATGGTCAGAGGAAAAAAAAAAAAAAAAGCAAAATGTGATATCAGATATAATGACATGGACTCAGAACTAACTGTTTTGTCAGATTTCATCCAGTAAAATACATGACTGTGAGTAAAGACGCATTCTTTTTATGTCTGTCTCTCTTTGTCTGTCCAACTTTGGGACTAGACAGCCTAAAGCTATTCATTTTCTCCCTGTCTGGCTCATTTCAGCTGCACCAGCACATCTTCTGTCTCATTATTCCCTCTCTCTCTCTCTCTGCCTGTTCTTTTTCTGCTCTTCAATGATGACATGGCATTTCAGAGAAAACCAGCTCAGTAAGCAGCATATGCAAGAGAAATTAGAGCATCTCTGTGAGAGCAGCAGCAGCAGTTTATAGCATCTAAAGTGAACTTTCAATGGTAGGCGGATGGAAGGGGATGAGAGGGTGGGGGACTTAAGGTTGATCATGTGAGAAAACAGCGAGTAAATAGCATCTCCTCAGTGAAGGAAAGCCCTTACATAATGAGGGTAAAGTCAGAAAGAAAGTGGTTGTTTATATAAGAGAAGGAGAGAGAGATAGGGATGCGGGTGGGACGAGGTTAAATTCACACTGATAAAACAAACTCTATACACAACACATAAATACACTCTTTGAAACAATGGTCCCAGAAAAGGTTCTTTGCATGAAGAACCTTTTAATGTTTAAAGAAGCCCGTCCTCACCTTAGAACAACCCTGAATCTGGTGATGTGATCTTTAAGAAGTTCTTCACATTCACCCACACTCACCATTTACAAACAGGTCATTTAGGGAACTCCTTCTGCAGCAAAGAACCTACCATACAGGTACTCTTTGTAAGTTTACAGTTACTGGCTACAGCTGTTTTCAGACACACTCAGCCACTTTTCAGAGGGTGGATGACTATCAACTGATACTCATCTATCTAGTTTTAGTCTTTAAACCATACCGTATTCAATTATTTTTTAAAAATGTGCAAATTCCACCCATTAGCGTAAAGTGATCGTTCTGTCATACGTGAACACACCACAGCACACAGTGTGAACAGCACAAAATTCTTTCTCTGCATTTAACCCTTTCACCAAGTGAAAGAGTGGGCAACCAGGAGCACAGCACCCAGGGAGCAGCGCATGGGGGCGGTACCTTGCTCAAGGGTGCCTCAGTGGTGTCACTAGCAGTCGTGGAATTTGAACCCACGACCTTCTGATCGCAGGGGCAACTTCCTAACAACTAGTCCACCAGCTGCCCCCAGTAAGAACTCCCCCAGTCACACGATGCCTCCAGTGCTGGAAGGGTGAAGACTAGCACATGGTTCCTCTGAAACACACTACAGATTACGGTCCTAGATGGTCCTAGAGAGAGGACTGTTCTACCCACCCAGAAAGAGCGAGGCCAGTTACTTTAAATTACGTTAAATTCATTTCACAGACGTTCTTGTCCAAAGTGACTTACCATTTTGAGGAAACAGTGTGAGAACCAGAAGAGAGTTCTAAGTGCTAAAATCTTTATGTAGGAGTAGAGCAAGAAGATCAGCAGAGGAGATGCTCTCTGAACAGATGAGCCTTCAGGAGGTGTTTGAAGATTCTTTCCAGGACTCTCCAGGACTGTGACCACCCTGGGCATTAAGCTTGTGATCTCCTGATGATAGGGCTAACACTTACATGGTTGAACCATGTGGGAGCTCCACCACTGTTTTTAATCCTATCTATATTTCTCAACAAGATCTCAAATCTGGGGCAAACTCCCATAAACGATTTTGAAGGCCTGGGATCAGTGAGCATGGCCTTTTCCATATGACCTCACTAGCAACAAATTACATTTACAGATTCTAGTTACTTTAAATTCTCCATCAGATCAGATTAGATGGTCAGTGAGGTGTAGAGGCTACACAAAGGTATTAAATGTGTTTTCACAATCAGATTTGAGCTGGATTTGAATTGCTTTCTCAAGCTATATGTCACAACAAGCCTCTGTTGGCACAGCAAAGTGAAAGTGTACTTTTCCCTGTTTGCTTTGGCTCTTGGACTGGGGGAAGAGTCTTTTTGCGATCGTAACAAGATACAGCAGAGCTTCTGATAAAGGTATTAAAGAATCACATAAAGGCCAATAGTGCAATTAAGCACAATTATATTGCATAATTTGCATTTGCAATGCATTGTAATGCAACCAATGTTTATTATGAAAAATGAAAATACTGTGTATTCATACCCTGCAGTCATAAGTAGATTATTAACCTTCTTATATAGGCTTTGGGTGTATACTAAGGGATTATAGTTTATAATCTCATCAGGAAATCTAGTTCTTAAGGTTACAGCTGCTGCATGTGAAGTAATATAATCTATGAAAGGCTATTAGGGGTCAGTTTGTTTTCAGACTTCAGAATAAAGCAGGGCAACTGCCAAATGATGTTAATAGTGCATCCATTATTTAAATGTAGTTAGCTTATAGTGGTATCCATATAAGGAGAGTATCATTAGCAATATTATTCACATATTGAGACTTTTTAAGGGGTTCATAACGTAGAAAAGCTAATTAGTGTGATCACTTCTTGTTCTTCTTAAGTTTTATTAAGGAGGACGGAAAGGGAAAAAAAGGGCAGAAACGCGTAGAAAAAAACACGGAGCAAAACACACAGTAGACTCATAAAACTTCAAGACACCAAAGCTCAGATTAGTTGTAAAAAAAGAGACATGACTCACTGTTTGTTGTGGTTTAATTAAAAATAATCAGCCCATTAATGCTGCAACGCATTCAGGCGTCCTTAACCATAAATGGCTTGGTAAGAGCCAGTGAATTCCTTCCCCCCGGTGGTGCAGTGGTTAATCGTTGGCTTCTGAACCAGCCAGTAACAGCTAGTGCATTCATACCCCTGGTGGTACAGTGGTAGAGCACTCAGCACTGAGTCAGGAGATCACAAGTTTGAATCCATGGTGTGAGCAAAATCTAGTTTTTATTGTTATTATTCTTTTTATAGCTGGAATTTGGTGCCTCTTCTCCTCCTGCAGTGTTTTAAATATTGGCAGGGTTCCTGTGTCAAAATGTCCGCTAATATTTCAGTGCAGTGCATGTGTATTCAGATTATGGATCAGTTGCTCAGGGGCCGAGTGTTAATTGTTTAAAAAATTAATTTTTGTGGTTGAGTCACCTCTGCAATGTATGGGGAGAGAGAGCAGATGGCCAAGTCGCCTTAAAAATGTGTGTCGGAGAGAGAGTCTGTGACATCATGGCTAGGGCGGCCGGAAAGGGAGAAATGTGAAGAAACGAATTGGTCTTGCGGAGGTAAACACACAGCAGACTAATAAAGTTCAGTCCAACTAGTGAGATTTGGTGCCTAGATAAGTCTGACATAAGTATTTGCACACAGCTTGGGTCTCACTGTTTTCTACTGTCATTCTTTTTACTGCCATTCGGTCATTTATAAAATTCAGTAATATAATGCTACCAAGCAAATATGTAATGTGTGGCAGTAGGGAAAAATGACATCAGTGATTTAACATGCAGACGAAAAACGATACGGGCCTTTGCTAGAAACATGCGGGGCTTAAACCCTGTAGGCCCAGCCCTGGTGCCACCCATGCCTTTGTCATGCTCTTTGTAATGTCGCTGTAGCCATTACATAATGGATCATTATTTATGGAGTATTATTTCACTTCTGTAGTTGGGAAGAAGCTCTCAAATGTGATGCTGGAGTGTGAGCCACTATTTCCAATATTACAACCAGCCATCATTGTACTCACTGCTTCAGACTAGACTACACCAGTAGTGCAGAGGTATTTAATGGCATCAGCTTGGTGAAGTTACCCAAAAGATTCTGATAAATTATGTAATTTCTGTAAGCTGTCACATAACTCATGTAACCTGTCCCAAGCTGTGATTTCATGATAAACGCCCCTGCAGCTTCCTTGTTGTTGGTGTAGGTATTTTCCCAGACGTTCAAAGATCTCCTGCAGGCCCAAAGTCAATGGAATCATTCAGGGGAATCTTTCCGTAAAGAAGGTAAGGTAGAGATCAGAAATGACGTCTGTTAAAAGTGAAATGCATGTGTGGGAAGAGACGAGTCTGTAAGCAGGAGATTCGAGTGTAGCTAGAAAATCTTGAGAGCCTGACCTTCTGCCCAACTATTATCTTACTACTTGCGTTCATTAGGATTAAGGGTTTAAAACAGGCTTGACCTACTTTATGTTTTTCATTAAGAATTGATCTGAAGGATTATACTTAAATAATTGCTGGCCATTTCATCAGAAACCCCTCCCTTGTAGCTTTACCTTGCTGGTGCCCAGAGACTGTAGCCAATCAGTTATTGTACAGTTTGTGTTAGCCATGTTGTAGTTCAGTTTCTGACAACAGAGCCACTGTTATACTGCATATTATACTTATATTTTTGATTAGTTGAATTTACAGTCAGAAATTGTGGAAACTGACTTTTATAATATTTGTACATGATAAAATCCCAGCTTTATTTGAACAGTAAATCCTAGACTAACCAAATAAGATTTCATCAGCTAAATATCAACATTGAATCAACAAACCCAGAATGAATGTTAAATCTACTAATCAAATATCAACACTGAGTCCACCTAAGCTTTTCAGTGTGATATATTTCTCGTGTAAATATAGATTCAGCATCACATTTGCGATATAAAAGCACTCAATGTTGAATCAGTGTTGTTAACAATTGCAAAAACATTAACAATAAGTGGTGATTTAATTTTTTTGAATCAACTAAATATTTGTAGACTAGGAGTGGTGGTTGGAGTGATCGACAAAAAAATTGTCAACTGGAGAGGAAATGGATTGAGGCCTAGAAACTCCCCTCATAACTATAACCCATTACCATTGTTGGTTCAACATTGATTTTTCCTCACTGACCACAAACCAATGCTTCTGACCAACATGCTCTCCAGGATGGCAGCTCAGGGTAACGATTTTATCTCTAAAACAAAAAATACAAAAGTAAAAATAAATAATATTTTTGAATGCCCCCAGCGAGAGCAGGGTTCTTCTTTAAGTCTGTTGGGAAATCATCCCAGATGACTCCTCATTTCTTGAGAGGACGCTGATAGTGTGTAAAAGTTCATCAAGGCAAATGGGCGCTACTTTGCAGAATCTATAACAGCAAATAGTTTTGATTTGTTTTGTATTTGGTTATTATAAAATGTGGAGAGAAAAAAACCTTCATGAGTAGGCGTGTCTTTTGGGGAATTACTGCATGCTGTATGTGTGTATAGTAAAGCCCCACCTTCTGAGCCTATATAAACTTCCTCTCAGTGTAGCTCCAGGTGGTTCTGCTAAAGTCACAATGACGCAGCACCTGCCAGCAAAAGACATGAGAGACTGAGTTCTGCATGTTAGAACATGTAACCCTAGCTGCAGTTTCCCACATCAAGTGCAGCACCAAACATCAAGCATTGTGAGATCAAAAGTAATAAGGATCCAAATCCTGCCATGCATCTGCTGCTGTGCCAGACAGCATCAACCTGAGAAACATCAAATCGGAGGAGATTAACTCACATTTCCCCAGAGGCCCTATAAATATGAACTCTCCTTCTTTAATTTTAGCACTGGAGCTGAAAGGCTAATCCAGCTCATAAGTGATGGAAGCCTCTAATAATTAGTACTGTGTAAACTGCCCTGAGATGTTAAGTAATCTCCTATAGACCCGAGTAGACTTGCTTATGTGCTTTCTGCCACTGTATGACACACCCTTGTCTATAAAAAATGAATAATAATTCCAAAATTACGATTGCTACTACTGTTTTATAGCCATGCATCAAACCTTTATCATTTTTTATAGATATCAGTGTGTCATACAGTGTCAGAAACCACAGAAGCAAGTCTGTTTGGGTCAAGGGATTAATTTTGTACATTTGATTGCACAGACATGTGATTGTGCAAGTCCCAAAACTAGACAGACAAGTGCAGATCAAGGTTTGTGTCAAGACAGTGCCAAGACAGGATTGAATTGCCAAACTGAATTTCATTTCAACATTTTACGTCTGTGGTGGGACAAAATATCTTGCCAATATCAGGACATTAAATACAAATAAATGCTATTAAATTTTGCATTTTTTACTCCTCTATTCTACTTGGCTGTAGAAGTTAGCTTAGCACTGCCATCCATCCTTTTTTGTAACGTGACTGTGACAAGTGACAGTGACATTAACTTGCTTTCTGAAAGATGAGGTTCTGAAACTGGAGTGGTGATGGATCTGTCATTGGTCATTGGAACAGGGGAAGGTCCCAGAACAACAAAGCATACAGGAACATCCCACACACAGCTCTCTATATCATTGAATATTACTGCTAATGGGGTTCTTCAGCATCAAACATACTTTCCTACATTGATTTCCCAATGCTAAATACACAGCTTCTGAAGCAATTGATGTCACAAGCCAGAGGATTATGCTCAGCTGTATTATGTTCTGCTGCGGGATGAACAGTCTCAACAGTAGTGACGCATTTCTGAGTGATAAACAGTAAGTGTTGTTTCTATCATAGCACACACCCGAATAGGAGCTCAAGGAAAAAGTGCATGCATGAGTGAGGTGATACAAGACCTTTTTGTTCACTTTTTGGTTCACATTCCCACATTTTGTTGTGTTTGTAGGAAGTAGTATCCCCATTATTCTCTATAAATCTCCACAGATTCTCTCGTATATGTATGTAAGGTTGGAATGAGGTGTTGAAGCTGCTGAAATAGGTGTCCAGTATGGGAGGTCCCAGCTCCAAATCTGACACTGACCACATGGATAAGGCTGGTCATTACAATTATTCATTCATTCTTTGTAACCACTTAATCCTTACTAGGGTCGTGGGTACTCGGAGCCTATCCCAGGACCAACAGGCGCGAGGCAGGGACTCACCACGGGCAGGGCGCCAGCCCATCACACGGTGCTCACACCTACGGTCAATTTGGAATCCCCAATTTACCTGACACGTATGTCTTTGGACTGTGGGAGAAACCGGAGACCCTGGAGGAAACCCACACCACCACAAGGAGAACATGCAAACTCCACACACACAAGACCAGGACCCAGATTCAAACCCCTAACCCTGGAGGTGTGAGGCAACAGTGCTACCCACTGCGCCACCATGGGCCCCATCATTACACTGAATGGATTATAATGTATGTATATTCAAACTCATCGGATATGGTATTGTTTGTAATTAAAAAATGAAATCAATTTTGTTTTAGGTTACTGTTTTGACTGAGTGTGACTATGAGACGAGCTAGGGAGATTAAGAAGTTAACTGGTTCAAATAAGACTTTAAATTAAAGTATTTACTTTGACTAACTGAAATTACTCTTAGTAAAGCATTTATTGGGCACATGTCTAGCAAGCTTCAAATGTCATGTACACCCACTATAAATAGATGCATGTTTATGTTAAATCAGTGTTAAAGCATGAGCACATGAATCAATATTCTTTACAGAATCAATGCTCCAGAGAACCATAGGCGTCATTAGGATCTTTAAACAGCTAGGGCTATAGTTTTGATTTGTCAGATGATTTGAAATGACAGATAATTATGATTAGGCTATTTTTAAATATTATTATTTTTGAGATCCAAGGCTATGTGGGGCTGTAGAGCTGGATACACAAGCCTAACACTGGCCTTGCACTGGATTATTGCTTTAAGGGTCATGTTCATTAGCCTGTGATGGGACAAATACGTTCTGTGGACGCTGAAACTAAAACGTCGGCACTTTTCACAGACCATTTACCTCAGATCAAGCCACTGCCACTGTCTCTCTTGTCTTTTTAAGGTGCAGATGTCACATAGAACTTTGTCTGTGCTATTTGGAGCAGTTTTGTTAGCATAAAAAAGGCAAAAAGGTAAATTTAGCTTCAACACTCAGCTTTATTTTCATCACTGTGTCATCTTTGGAATGAGCAGCATGTTTCCTTGAATAATAATTTGACAGTTTACTTTCTATGAACAATCTTTAAAAGCATGCATTGGAACTCTTTGGCCCAAAAGTGGGTAAAACAGCTGAAAGGTCAGAAAACAGATGAGGGATTACATGTGTGGCCTTTTGCATTATTCCCAAGGTAAGGCACTTACTCACTGGGGGAAAAAACAGTCACAATAATAATTGTAATAGGATTAGGACAGCTGATCTAAGATTAACTTTGCCCTTCTTCTATAGAATAGGAGGCCTGTGATTCCCCACAGTAAAAAGCATTTATTACGTATTGTGTGTGTATATATATATATTATATATATGTGTATATATATATGTGTGTGTGTGTGTGTGTGTGTGTGTGTGTGTGTGTGTGTATATATATA
>JBBPCZ010141816.1:0-41400 GCA_037974445.1 Brycinus macrolepidotus | reverse complement strand
CTTTTGTGTAGTGAAGCTTAATTTATTGTTGAGTAACTGATAGCTTAGCTCACTACACTTTACCAGTAGCTTGCCCAGCACTGCCCATGGTCAGCGTGGTGTTCCAGAAAACACCTGAAAGTTGCCGCTGAACCCAACACAATCATGTGATGCCCCAGAGACTACCATGTAAACGGTCACTGCCATCACTTATCACAGTCACCCCACCTCCTTGAAGTCAGCCCTGACACAAGGTCAGGTCACACTTTTGACCATGGTTCCTGGTCAGTGAAAGGGTACTGTGGTGGTGGAGTTGTCATCTGTCTCTTTTATGGCCAGGGCTATATTTTTTTTATTTACAGGGGGTCCTCGGGTTACGACAGTTTTGACATACGAAGTTTTGAGTTTACAACGCTCACTCCCATAAAACTAGTTTAGAATACACAGTAACAGGTCGTATGAGTGAGGGAGTTGGCATCCTTTTCCTTTTTCTGTGGCTTAGTTGTGTTTTTATGGTCTAGATTATGATTTTACAGCTGTGTTAGGATAGGTAAGTGACTTAGGCTAGCGTGTTTTTCGACACCAAAATTCGGGTTACGTCACTGTCGTAGGAATGGAACTGTGTCGTAACCTGAGGACCCCCTGTATAATATTAACTTTTATGATTATACTGAATATGTGTAATGTGTGTACCCGTCTGTGTTTTTCATCCATACAAGAGACCCACCTCTCCCCAAAAATAAAGCACTGATTGATTATAGTGGGGTACTTTTTTATTATTCCCAAAGACCTAAACAGTTATTTTATTATTATATATGTTTTAAAAATAATTTATATAGTTATTCACTTCACACTGAATGTCTTAAATGTTGACTTTTTAGTTTAGGATTAAAAACAAAATGAATTTTAGGCTTTTAACTCTTCTTTAAACTGGACTGTAGGCTACAGGAAGGATGGTAATGTCTATTTTGGAGACCTACAGTTGTTCCTAAATTCTAGGCTATGGATCAAAGAAAATCCATACATCAAAAGCATTGCTTCTGCAAAGATATGCAAGTTAAGACATTCTGATATATGATCTTAGAAATAATCTGTTTTTCTATTTGGCAAAACTAGTTTTACTGTAATACTAAAATTTGGAATTTTTTAAGCTTGCCAGACACTGTGAATGCTTCAGAGGCCTTGTCTTAATGGTTACTGTTGTGTCTCTGTATGAACAAGAGATTATGAGTCAAACAAGTGTTGTAAGCCCTTAGGGTCACACTGCTTATACATGGCCCTCAACATGTGCTGCACTGGTAAGTCTGTAGGGCTTGTATGACATACATGCTTTCATGCAATACACTCAGCTGGCTTATCAGGGCATCGTTTCTTCAGGATCCGCTCTGGAAACTGTGAAGGTTTGTGTTTTCCTGCATTTGTTATACACCAGTAGTTACCTGTCTGTTAAACAGATTCTTCTCCTGCTGAATTAGGTGTGTAATAGCAGACGTGGGAAACACAAATCTGTGCAGGTTGACAAATGGGGATACATGACTGTAAAGTTTTAAAACATTTAAAAATCTGTAAATAATGTGAATATGCAGTAACAGTATGAGTTGAAATTGAAGAAAAAAACTTAAAAAATAACTCAAGGTTTTAGAACAAACACATCACAACACATAGGTCACAGCTGGGGTCTGAGATGCTTAAAGGGAGATGGTGTGCACTGTTCAAGCCCTGTGCCTAATCCACATTTGGTCTAAAAACTAAGGAGATAATGATGGTGATTTCTGGGGATGTGCCGTATCCTAATCTGAATGCAGCTCCATCCTTGAGGAATTGCTCATAAATATTTTGCCCAATAAAATGACCTTGAGGGCCTTTCTAAACCACCTGTAGAAGAACGCGTACACAATTGGATTACAGGCTGAGTTTGAATATGCAATCCAACAAAGAATGTCAAACAGCTGTAGCGAACCAGCTTGACCAGCAACATTCATAGTGACACTGTAGATGGATAAGGGGGCCCAAAAGGTCAGAAAGCCTCCCATTACAATGGCCAAAGTCTTTGTTGCCTTTCTCTCTTTCTTGCTAAGGGTGGGCTGTCCTATGGACTTATTTACCTGAGGGACAGCACTGAGGACTGAGTGGGACTGTCTCTGTGCAACAAGGTATATTTTCACATATATGCTCAGCATGACAATGCTGGGAAGATACAGAGATACTGCAAAAAACAACAAACATGTAATGGGGTCTAGAAGCACCACACACATCCCCTCACATAGAACATCACGGTGAGCTTCAATACCCAGACTGTTAAGTACTGAATATACAAATCCCACAG
The DNA here is from genome assembly GCA_037974445.1 of Brycinus macrolepidotus. Lineage (NCBI taxonomy): Eukaryota > Metazoa > Chordata > Actinopteri > Characiformes > Alestidae > Brycinus > Brycinus macrolepidotus. The sequence goes on along the minus strand of JBBPCZ010141816.1, from coordinate 39,095 downwards.
CAGCAGAAACACCCCAACACACAGCAATCATGGACAGAGTGGTAAGAGGGGTCATTTTACTGTGGTACAGCAGGGGGTGACAGACGGCATAATATCTCTCAACAGAGATAAATGTAAGATTTAAAACAGAGGTAAAGCCCAGTGTGATGTCAAAGCTACTGTATATTTTACAGAACGTGCTACCCAAATACCAGCAGGTCTCCACAGAGCGTATCATGCTGGGAGGCATCACCATCCCTCCCACGAGCAGGTCGGCCACAGCCAGAGAGAGAGTGAGGTAGTTGGTCGGTGTGTGGAGCTGCTTGAAGTGAGTGATGGCCACAATGACCAGCAGGTTTCCTACTAATGTGAACAGCATGATGACACCAATGATGAAATATGTAACTAGTTTCACTGTCAGAGGATAGACGAACTTCTGACAAGAGTTAGGGTGATGTTCATAGCAAAGAGAAGTATTTCCCATGCTCCAGTTGTGGCTTGCACTCACGTCCATCACGTTTTCCCTCTATCTGTAAAGAAATCTAACATCAAGAATAAAATGACTGTTATGAAATGCATTGTTCCAGGTTTTTATGGCTTTAACTTGTCTGTAAAATGTTACATAATTTTAAAAATGCAAAAAAATATTGCACATTAATATTCCATGCACAAGATCAGGATTGTTAGGCACAAATGGTACAATAGCCCAGGCTATAATTGAGAACAGATTAGGTGCATGGCATGTATACAATTCTGTTTTTATGTCAGCAAGTCTTTTAACCATAGTGCATTTCAGTCCCAGCCTTACCTCCTCACACAAGAGCAAAGGCAGCTCTGAGGAAAGAGCAGACTTAATTTATACGCCTACTCCTCTATGCTGATCCCCTGATACTTTACCTGCCAACCAGTGAGCTGGGACCCAAAACAAGTTTACCTCTTCTTTCATAATATTGAAAGAAGAAGTTGAAGTTTTAATTTAAGCATAAAATTAATATGCACAGATTGTGGTGCATAATTGCCTGACTATTGGTTTGACTGTCTGATAGGAAAACCTCTGTTCTTGGATATTTATAGAATGGGATGCCTGCTACATTGAGTCAAAACTAAAATGATACTTTGGTCATGAAACCACATTTACATCCCCTCAAAAAGGGCCGTGTTGTCAGCCAGGAGAGGTGGCAAGGTGCTTAGTGCTCAATGGAAGCCACTGGCGAGTAGAGGAGTCCACTCTGGGCCTCTCTGGTGGAGCTTAAATTGCAGCACCAGAGAAGGGTGTGGAAATTTAGAACAAGATTAGAGGTAGAGAACCGAAGGTGCCCAGCTTCAGCCAAGGAGGATCGATGACAGTCAGGTGACAAGTCTACCAACGGCTTTAGAACAAAGAAGCTATGCTAGACTGTGAGAATCAGAACTGAACCATGAAGCAATGTAAGGAGGTGGCCTGGTCTGATAGAGCAGGTTTCCACTGCTTTGGGAATTATACATCCAGAGCTGAATGTTCTGGACAAAGAGGCCTACAGTGATGTTCTATGTAAGGTGGGCTTCATGGTAATTATAAGCCCCATGATAAGTGTATCAATCTAAGTGTTATCTCTGTACCTCCCACCATCGTCATGCTAAGGATATGTCTAACCCCCAGGTGAAAAGTGAGGGCTGACCCAGTGTCAGGACTGACTCAGAGGAGGTGGCATCACTGTGGAAAGATTATTGACAGCAGTGGCCAGTTCCAAGGTGGTCTCCAGGGCATCACGTGCCAACTTGCAGATGTTCTCCGGAACACCAGGCTATCCACGGGAAATGCAATGTTCTGGTGCCCACCAGGTGGCAAGTGTCCAGAGCAACAGATGGCCCAATGGCAATTTTAGATTCCCTTCTGAAGCATGTGTCAGCTGGTGGCGGCTGAATTATGCTCTCCAAAGCATACAATGATGCTGTGAAGGCTGACAGCAGCTCATTCAAGCCCACCAGAGAACATCACTTGCAAAACTGGCAGTGGCTCAGAAATGCTCGTTAGGGCATGCAGCTTCGCCCAAGCATTGTAGCCATTCTGGTCAGGGAAAATCCTTGCCTTCCATCATAGGCAGGTGCGGTCCAGCAACAAGGCAGCAGGGGGTGGGATTCGACTCATTCTCCTGAATTCAGTGGGGAAAGGGACAGGGAGAAGGAAAGGAAAAGTAAAGTAAAGTGGCCCTTACAGTCACGTGTGAATACACCACAGCACAGCACACAGTGTGAACAGTGTGAAATTCTCTCTCTGCATTTAACCCATTCACTAAGTGAAGCAGGTGGCTGCCACTAACGGGGGACACCCAGGGAGCAGTGTGTGGGGACGGTACCTTGCTCAAGGGTACCTCAGTGGTACCACTAGCAGTCCTGGGATTCAAACCCCATGACCTTCTGATCACAGGGGAAATTCCATAACCACTAGGCCTCCAGCTGCCCCACATTGGGGCTGCTAAAACCCTTAGACTTTAACTTTCCCTGCCACTCTATCCTACCTTACTGCAGTGTAAGACTTCACTGAAAAAAGGGATACAGCAAGTAAAGAGGCACCAGAGAGAACCTTGATGACCTCATCAAGTCAAGTCAAGTAGAGCTTTATTGTCATCCCAGCCATATACATTTAGTACACAGTGAGATGAAATATCATCCTCCTGGACCGTAGGTGCAACATACAACTCAGCATACTCACAACACAGATCAACAATGAGGGTAAAAAAGGGTGGAAGGAATTATAATTAAACCTATATATATATATAAATATAAATACATCTCTCAATGCTGCCATGAAGTAGGTAAAATAACTCTTTTGAGTTTGACTTTGAGTTTGACACTGTAATGGATGGCATATTCTCTGTTCAACAAGCATTTCTGGTGCACAGGGTCTGGAAGCACTGTTCTTTCCATTTCTTCCACACCACAAATTTTATAACCTGAAGCATAACTCGAACAGTGCTGTTGAGTGACATTCTGGTTGGGAGCACTCCTGCAAGTCTAAACTAAATTTCATGTAAAATAAAAAAGTAAACAGTCTGTTCTTGAAGGATCTGAGACACTTTGATAAGAGTCAACTGTGATGGTTGGATGAGTAGGTCAAAGCATCTCTAAAACATTCATGCTGGCTCTGATAGAAAGGGGTCAGAACACACAGTGCCCCCTGCTCTGTATGAGGCTGTGTAGCTGCAGACTGGTCAGAGTGCCCATGCTGGCCCCTGTCCACCACTGTTGCTTCTACTTTCTTTTTTGTGCTGTCCACTTTGCTGCAGGAATAATGCAAATTTCCCACCCATGGGACTAATAAAGGCAATAATAAATCTATAAATCTTATCTTATCTGAAGCACCTACAATGGGCATGTAAGCATCAGAACTAGACCATAAAGCAATGTAAGAAGGCGAGGTAGTGGAGACAGCGTTATGATATGGGCAAAGTCTTGGTGCAGATACCACAGCACACCTTAAGAGGTCTTGTGGAGTCCATGCCTGGATGGGTCAATGTTGTTTGGGTGGCACGAGGGGGACCTACACAATATTACACAGGGTGTGTTTTGAGTCTCAGCTCGTTGGTTGTCAGGTGGAGTATCAGGGGATCAACATTGAGGAGTGTTTGAACAGAAGGGTGTTCCAACAGTAAGCTAGTAAGCCTATAAATGAAGTCTGCTCTTTCCTCAGAGCTGCCTTTGCCCTTGTGTGCAGGTGGAGGTAAGGCTGGAAGTGAAAGGCACTATGGCTAAAAGACTTACTTAACAAATACAGAATCATGCATGTGCACTTAATCTGTTCTCAATTATTGATTTTGTGAATGGAATCTGAATATTTTTAAAGTTTTAAGAATGTAACTTTTTTTTACAGACAGCTTAAAGCCATTTGAAGTGGAATAGTTTGGGGGAAAACATGGAACAATGCATTTCGTAACAGTCATATTACTGCTTGATGCTGCATTTCTTTACAGATAGAGGGAAAACGTGATGGACGTGAGCATAAGCCACAACTGGAGCATAGGAAACACTTCTCTTTGCTATGAACATCATCCTAACTCGTGTCAGAAGTTCGTCTATCCCCTGACAGTGAAACTTGTTACATATTTCATCATTAGTGTCATCGTTCTTCTCACTTTATTCGGAAACCTCCTAGTGATTGTGGCCATTGCTCACTTCAAGCAGCTGCACACACCGACCAACTACTTCACTCTCTCTCTGGCTGTGGCCGACCTGCTTGTGGGAGGGATGGTGATGCCTCCCAGCATGATTCGCTCTGTGGAGACCTGCTGGTATTTGGGGAGCACATTCTGTAAGATGCACAGCAGCCTTGACATCACACTGAGCACGGCTTCTGTTTTAAATCTTGCATTTATCTCTGTTGAGCGATATTATGCCGTCTGTCACCCCCTGCTGTACCACAGGAAAATGACCCCTCTTACCACTCTGCCTATGATCACTGTGTGTTGGGGTGTTTCCGCTGCCGTGGGATTCATATTTTCAGTACTAAACAGTCTGGGTATTGAAGCTCACAGTGATGTTCTATGTGAGGGGGGGTGTGTGGTGGCAGTGGGGCCCATGACAAGCTTATCAGTTACCTTGTTCTCTCTGTACCTCCCTACCATTGTAATGCTGAGCATATATGTGAAAATATACCTCGTCGCACAGAGACAGTCCCGTTTAGTCCTCAGTACTGTTTCTCAGGTAAATAAATCCAGAGTACAGCCCACCATTAGCAAGGCAGAGAGAAAGGCAACCAAGACCGTAGCCATCGTCATGGGAGGTTTTGTCTCATTTTGGGTCCCATTTTCCATTTACAATCTCATTGTGGCATCTTGTGGTTACAGTGGTCCACCACAGGCATTTGATGTGATCGCGTGGGTTTCATATTCAAACTCGGCTTACAATCCAATCGTGTATGCGTTCTTCTACAGGTGGTTTAGAAAGGCCCTCAAGGTCATTTTACTGGGCAAAATATTTAGTAGCAATTCCTCACGGATGAAGCTGTGCTCAGACTAATGAACAATCACCAGACCTTAATGATCTGATGTTTTTCTGACCTACCGATATAGAAACATGTGGGAATGCTTCCGTAGTCATTTTGTTTTTTCTACTAAAAGGGTTTAAAGTCTTGTATTTTTAAGTCCTCTGTTACTCCACAGGACAAAGACACTTTATTAAAGATTTTTTAAATGTTTTATGCAGTTTATGATTCTTTTAATGTGTTACAGTCCTGCTGCCCTGCACAGTTTTGCATTTTACTCAAGAAGTTTTTAATGAATTAATTAACAAATGGCTTATTAACTTCTAGTGTGAGTCTGGTGCTGGAAAGCATGAACCTGCTGTGGTAAGCAGCAAGATTTGAGGCTGGAAAACACTACCTTACAGTACTGACTTTCACAAATGAGGGTCTCGATCTATGTGTGAATGTGTTGCATGAAGGAACCTCTCAGGAGACGGTACGTTCCAGCGAGAGATCAATATGCACCACACATTATGCAGAGACGTGACACAACCCCCATAATAATGAGACCACTGAAGCACTTCCTGAATTCAGGAAACCCCAAACATTTTAGAACCATCTCAGCCACAGGCAATATAAATGAGTAAATCTATAAACACATGTAACTGCTTAAGTCCAGGGCAATTGATTAACAATATTCACCGAAATCATTAGCCAGAGTATTGTGTAGGGCATGAGGAAATCAAGCTAGAAAACAAGCTAGAAACCCTGCACTACTTATCCTTAACAAGGATGGATGGTGGTGTCGGGGGTGCCGGAGCCTATGGCAGTGGTCACAGGGGGAAAGATATGTGACCATTCCTTCATGGGCATACCTCAGTTTCAGTTCAGTAAAATTAAAAGCGAGTAGTAAAATTGGCCCTGGGTGTAAAGTATCTTTTCTGTCTTATGCCTTTTCCCATTGGGAGCTTAGCACCTCAGACACACTGTAGGTCTATCAGAGTGGTCGGAAGCCGTACTATCCATTCTACACAACTCCCTATCCTGTAATCAGGAGTCTCAAGTTTGTTGTGGTTTGAGCACTACATGACTTATCAGAGACAGGAGGGGTCACACATTACAAGATCTTTCACCTGGAGGAATCTCCAACTAGATGCTCTGCACTCCAAACTATGATTTGTCACGAAAACCAACATAAGACGCGCCAGCGAATAATGAAGCTGTAAAGGCACCCGAATTCCATTTCCTGTCCACTTCCCTCGATTTTGACCTGGTGGTCCGGTGGATCCATTTGCTGGTCAGATCTATCAATGTATATTAGGAGGCCATGGGCTGCAGATCAGGAGAAATCAGGGCCTACAGATCAGAAAGGAAGTTTCATTCAGCTGTTTGGAAGCAGGCAGCACTTATTCTTCCAAAAATAAATGTCAGCAAGATCCCAATTGTTTGTGCACTTATGCACTCCACACCCTGTGCCCTGCAATCTCTTTGGCTGTAGCTCGTCGCTGCACACACTGCCAGTCACGCTTTCCGCACTATAGGATTCAGATGTTTAGACTGCTGGAGATCTGTCACGCAACTATAAGGCAAGACGATGCTCTAGAATCTTGAACAATTCGCATAGCAATTGGTAAGATAAGATAAGATAAACGGTTATTAGTCCCACAAGTGGGAAATTTGCATTTTTGCGGCAGAAAGTGGATAGTACAGAGGTAAGAGCAGCAAAACAATAGATTAAAAGCTATACAACACAACAAGATAAAATAAAAGTACACTCTACAACTAATAAAAAAAATTTAATATAGACTTTAGAGAAGCAATCTGGAAGCCCAAAGCAAATGCTTGTTTGCCCTCTGATCTTGGGCTTTTCTCAGCTATTTCCAAAAGCTGCCAGTGACTAGAAAACCAGGGCTAAACTTGTGTAGTGTGAACTCAGCTTAAATCTGTGACCAGAAGGGAGAAGCCGAAACTTGCAGGTGGTCTGGCGGTCTGGACCACTAAGAGGGGACCTTCCTTTCTGAGAGACACTGGAAATGCTCCTGGTTATCTTCATCATGCTCTATAGATAGTTACCTCCCATGCCAGTAACAGTTATAGGTTTTAGAAGTTTTATAAAATAGTAATTTATGTTTATCATCTTAATTTTCAGTAATTGTACATCTCCACAATGCATTCTGAGGGGGTAGGGCAGGGGACGTGACACCACAAGCTTTAGGATCTTGAAATGAACTTGTTAGATCAAGCTTCTGGGTTTCTGTCTGAAGTGTTGCAGTCCTGGCCTTGTCCTCAAACCTGTTCCAGTTCTATTGTTTGACCTGTCTGTCACCCACAGGCCATTTAATAGCTGCTATACTACTGTGCTTATTCTCATCCATGTTGGACCACCAGGTCCCACTTTTTCTAATGTTATCTGGGCTCCTAAGGCCACGGCTAAGCCTTCGGTTCACTATACAGCTGCCATCCCATCCTGCCATGCTTAGTTTCCATGAGGTGTGCCAGACAGAAGAAAATGACTCATCAATCTTGATTAATTTAATCAAAATTAGAGATATGACACTGAACAAATAAAAAAAAAATCCGTTTTGACTCACTTTATCGAGTAGCAGGTATCCTATTCTGTAAAGATCCAAAAACAGCTGTTCTCCTATCAGACAGTCAAACCTACAGGATCAGACAATTATGTACCATGATCCTTGCATATATTTTTATTTTATGCTTAAATTAAAATCAAAAATACAATTTAAAATTGTGGAAGAAAAAGAGGTAAACAAGTTTTGAGTCCCAGCTTGATGGCCAGCAGGTGGAGTATCAGGGGATAAGCATAGGGGAGTGTTTGATCAGAAGGGTGTTCCTGGAATAAGCCAGTAAGCCTATAAATGAAGTCTGAACTTTCCTCAGAGCTGCCTTTGCTCTTGTGTGCAGGCGGAGGTAAGGCTGGGAGTGAAAGGCACTATGGCTGAAAGACTTGCTGATGAAAATACTGAATTTTGTAAATGCACTTAATCTGTTCTGAATTATAGCCTGGGGTTTTGTTCCTGTACCTTTTGTGCCTTGCAAATGTGATCTTGTGAATGGAAAATGAATATTGAATGTGGAACATTTGAGAATGAACCTTAAGGAATGTAAAATAGCAAATAGTTATACTGTTTTGTGACACTGTATTTATTTACAGAGACAAGACGTGGTGGACATGAGCATAAGCCACTGGAGCCTAGGAAACACTTCTTTTTGTTATGAACATCATCCTAATTCATGTCAGAAGTTCGTCTATCCTCTGACTATGAAACTTGTTACATATTTCATCCTTACTGTCATCATTCTTCTCACCTTATTTGGCAACCTACTAGTGATCACGGCCATCGCTCTCTTCAAGCAGCTGCACACACCGACCAACTACCTCACTCTCTCTCTGGCTGTGGCCGACCTGCTTGTAGGAGGGGTCGTGATGCCTCCCAGCATGATTCGCTCTGTGGAGACCTGCTGGTATTTGGGGAGCACATTCTGTAAGATGCACAGCAGCCTTGACATCACACTGTGCTGTACCTCTGTTTTAACCCTAACATGTATCTCTGTTGAACGGTATTATGCTGTCTGTCACCCCCTTCTGTACCACAGTAAAATGACCCCTCTTACCACTTTGTCCATGATCGCTGTGTGTTGGGGAGTTTCCACTGCTGCAGGAATTGTATATGCAGTGTTAAATGCACTGGGGATAGAAATCTACGGTGATGTTTTATGTGAGGGGGGGTGTGTGGTGGTTCTAGATCCCATGACAAGTTTGTCATTTTTTGCATTATCTCTGTACCTTCCCACAATCATCATGCTGAGCATATATCTGAAAATATACGTCGTCGCACAGAGACAGGCCCGCTTAGTCCTCAGTACTGTCTCTCAGGTAAATAAATCTAGAGGACAGCCCACCATTAACAAAGCAGAGAGGAAGGCAACCAGGACCTTAGGCATCGTTATGGGAGGCTTTCTGACATTCTGGGCCCCGCTGTCCATCTATAGTGTCACTGTGACTGTTACTGGTCTTACTGGTCCCCCGCAGCTGTTTGACATGCTTGGCTGGATCGGTTATTCGAACTCAGCCTGTAATCCAATCGTGTATGCGTTCTTCTACAGGTGGTTTAGAAAAGCCCTCAGGGTCATTTTACAGGGCAAAATATTTCAGAGCAATTCCTCACAGATGAAACTGTGTTCTTAGCAGAATAAAGCACATCTATACATTACCATAAAGGGCTTAGACTCCTTATTTTTCAACAAGCACGTTTACTAAAGCTGAATTTTTGTCCCTGAGAAATGAACAGGTATACAGAGAATTATGCAGCTCTCTGACTTCCCATCTTCCTTTGAGAAGAGCTCTCAGACCCCAGCTGGCATCTGTTTACATTTCAGTGACATGTTTTTTAAATGACTTAACTTTCATCTTGTGAATACTTCTTTTGTTCTGCTTGAAAACATCTGTCTTGCACTATTGCTACATAATCAGGTCCCGCCTGTGAGGCACATGCACTGTGTTGCCCAAAGGAGGGCTCAGCTGTTGTCAAACCACAAATACACAAAAGTGATCTAAAAAGTCTGCCAGGAGGTCAGGGGTGCCCATGTCTGGGCCTGGAGGGCGGGCACCCAGCACAGGTTCAATTCAAACCCACCTGGTTCATCTCACCTGTTGAGTGAATGTATTTGAGGAGGGGGACCTCTGTGTCCTACTCTGGGGATCGAGAGGTCATTACAGGGCTATTATGTCTTAATATGTGACTGGACTGGGGCTCCCCTGGACTAGGTAAAGCTCAGCAGAACTTTACATACAAAACAAACCTAAAAAAACTGAAAAAAAGAAAATGAATTGACTCTAGAATCCTATTTTTCCAGAAACAGTTCCTGCCTGAGAGGCAAACATCATATTTTGTACGAGTTGTCTCTTTATAGCTGTAAGGCCGGCCTCCCGCAAGGCCTTGACTTCACTCTCTCCAGGAGAGAGGTAATGTCTGCTGAGAGCAGTAGACTCATCAAGATTCAATATTCAAGAGCTTTATTTGTCACATACATAGTTATCCAGGACAATGATGATCTGGCCGGCTCCTAGATTGCGCAAGACAATAATACAAATTAAGAATAAAAATGTAAAAAATAAAAATTAAAAAGTTAAATAAGTAGTAATAAATAATAAATAAGAATTTAGTATAGTGCAAATACTGTTCAATGAAAGTATAAAGTGACTGAATGACTGAGTGGTGCAACATAGCAACAAAAGAGCAATGGATGGGTACTGATTACTGATCATGATCATGACTATAAAGTGAAGTTGGCATGTCCATGTTTAGAAAGCTAATAGCCTGGGGAAAGAGACTTCTTCTGAGCCTCTCTGTCCTGGCCAGCAAGCCATGAAGACGCTTCCCTGATTTCAACTGGCTGAACAGTCTGTTATTGGGATTAGTGGGGTCACAAATGATTTTTATTTCCCTGGTCCTACACTGCTTGATGTAGATATCCTGCAGGGATGGTAGGACTGATCTGAAGATGCCTTCAGCTGAACGCGCCACTCTCTGCAGGGCTATACGGTCAAACACAGAACAATTACCTAACCAGGTTGAGGTACTCTGGGTCAGGATACTTTCAATGGCTCCAGTCTAGAATGTTTTCAGGGTCATAGGGTAGACCTTGAATTTCCTGAGCTGTCTCAGGTGGTAGAGACTCTGCCTAGCCTTGGCAACCTGAGTTTGGGCATGCTGTGACCACGTTAGGTCCTCTGTGGTGAGCGCTCCCAGATACTTACGCTGCTTTAAATCACTGTGAAGTCATGGTGTGTTATGACATATGTGACACCCATGAGCAATCCCTCATATTGTCTAATCTTATTAGAAATAACAGCCCAATCAAAAAAGCACAGTTTTACACCCCTTTTCTTCAAAACAATCTGGACGAGCACTTGATATAGTAAAGTGGCCCTTATAGTCAATCGTGAACACACCACACCACAACACAGTGTGAAATTCTTTCTCTGCATTTAACCCATTAACCAAGTGAAACAGTGGGCTGCCAGCAACGCAGCGCCCAGGGAGCAGTGTGTGCGGATGGTACTTTGCTCAAGGGTACCTCAGAAGTGCTGCTGGCAGTCCTGGGATTCAAACCCATGACCTTCTGATCACAGGGGCAACTCCCTAACCACCAGGGTACCAGCTCCCCCAAATGAACTCACACCCTGGCTTCAAACCAGTGATCTTCTGATTCTTTGCCCGGCGTCTTACCACTGGACCACCGAGGGGGTGTTATTTGAACACCCATTTCAGCTGCACTGAAAATTCCCAATCAGCTGCCACTGTTAACCATGAAGGCAAACCAGAACATTAGACCCACTGCATGTCAAGAGAATTTCATTGATTTCTTTGGTGTCAGAATGTGAGACACTTTGAAAATGGCCAAATTGTGATGCCTTGATGATTGGGTCAGAACATCAACACCGCAGATGTTTTGGGGAGTTCCTGGTATGCAGTGGTTAGTACCCAACAAAAGTGGTCCAAGAAAGGACAACCGGTGAGCCCAGTCATCTAATGCGCACTGATACATGGGAGTTCCACTGTGCCAACATCATTCAGGAGCGGTTTCAGGAATATGACTAAGATGGCAAATTCAGTGCAAGTGCTCTGATGACACAGGGAATAACAAACCCTCGGTTATAAAAACAGCATATAAGAGTGAACACATCACCAACACTGGCAGTGCATGCATCATGTAACTGCGCTTAGAGACTCTTAGTATATAAAATATTGTTATTTCAGCTGTATCCTGAGGCCTTTAAAATATTCGGGCCTGCAATTTAATGTAGATCACCAACCCTGCTTCTGGACCTTCCAGAGAAGTTCTGCAGGGTTAGCATGTTAGATGAAGGTTTAAGTTAAACACGGCAGTAAAGTAGATTGCAAGAAGGAGGGTTGGTGACCACTGATGTAGATGAAAGGGTGTCTTGTGTTTCTCCTCATAACAGCAGCTCAGAGCGCTTTACTGTGATGCCTTGACAATTGGGTCAGAACATCTCCAACACAGCAGATGTTTCGGGGAGTTCCTGGTATCCAGTGGTCAGTACCTAACAAAAGTGGTCAAAGAGAGGACAACCAGTGAGCCCAGTCATCTAAGGCTCACTGATACACATGGGTTCACATCCTGAACAATGTTTGAACAATGTGCAAACATTGTTCAGGAGCGGTTTCAGGAAAAAAGTTTAAGGTGTAGTCTCGATTTCCCCACATCTCAATCTGATCAAGCAACTTTAGGATGTGCTGGACTGGTCTGATCCAACTTCACAACTTAAAGGCTTTGCTGCTAAATTCTTGGTGCAGATATCCCAGCAAACCTTTACAGGTCCACGATGGGTCAGAACTGTTTTGGGTGTACAAGGGGACCCACACAATATTATTCAGGTGGTTTTAATTTTGCTGCTGATTTGTGTAGAAAGGCCTTAATATTTGTTATGTTTTGTTATTAAATGAGCTGTTGAGTAAACTTTAAACAGAATATTACATTTCCATCATTTATTCTCATGTTCCCCTGTTTTACAGCATAGTTTGTGCTTGTGAAAGAAACAGAGGGGATGTTTCACTCTGATGTTGCATAAGATTTGCTGATCAAGGGTATCAAGGGACTGGTGCAGAGAAATTCGTTCATTATGCACCTCCATAAAGACTATAAAGGAGAGCTGCTGTTCCTCATGCGTGGCTTTGACCCCTGTGAGCATGTCAGGGGTAAGTGGGTGGGAAGTGGAGGCTTTATTAAGACAGAGAAAATAAATGTTTTTTTATTATTATTATTTAAAGCAGCAGGATTTGTTTGGTTATTTATAGCTCCTAAATTACCTTTCTGTTTATGTAAAACCTTACTTATGGATTTTGTACCCAGTGTTTTGAAGACATGCTTTGATTTCCATTAAAAAAATAATCTTCCTTCTTGTTGTCCCTACAGTGATGGCGAGTCACAAAGGGATGGACGGTGCTGAGAGGACGGGGAATGCTTCTCTTTGTTACAATCACAATCCCAACTCTTGTCAAAAATTTCTTTACCCCCTGGCTCTGAAAGTCATGATTTATTTTACTGTTGGTGTCATTGTGCTTCTCACATTGGTGGGAAACTTGCTGGTGATAGTGGCCATCGCTCACTTCAAGCAGCTCCACACACCAACCAACTACTTCACTCTCTCTCTGGCTGTGGCCGATCTGCTTGTGGGAGGGGTGGTGATGCCTCCCAGCATGATACGCTCTGTGGAGACCTGCTGGTATTTGGGGAGCATGTTCTGCAATATACACAGCAGCCTCGACATCACTCTGTGCTCCGTTTCTTTCCTGAACATTACATTTATCTCTGTTGAGCGATACTATGCTGTATGTCACCCCCTGCAGTACCACACTAAGATAACCCCTCTTTCCGCTCTCTTCATGGTCATTATTTGCTGGGGTGTCTCGGCTGCTCCGGCGCTGATGATAAAGTTTCCACCTTTTGGTAGTGAAGGTCAGGACACCTTGCCCTGCGAGGGGCTCTGTGTGGTCTCCCTGGCGCCCACGGCAAGCCTTATGACTTTTCTGCTCTTCTTTTACACGCCCATGATCATTCTGCTCTGCACATATCTCAGAATATTCATGGTTGCACAGAGGCACTCGCGTTCCATCCACAACACCCGAGGGGAGGTGGGAGGGGAGAACACGAGCAAGCCTGAGGGAAAGGCCACTAAGACTTTAGGAGTAGTGACAGGGATTTTTCTGCTCTTTAATGCACCACTTTTTTTCTACAGCGTCATAATCCTTGTCTCTGGTTTCGTCGGGCCCCCACAGATGTTCGATCTGCTCAGCTGGATCGGCTACTCTAACTCAGCCTGTAACCCCATTGTGTATGCATTCTTCTACAGGCGGTTTAGACAGGCCATCAAGCTGATTGTGTTTGGAAAGATTTTCAAGCAAAACTCTTCAAGAATGCCGCTGTCTGCTGAGTAGATGGCTGTTTAAGGGAGGAGGTTCCACATGTTCTCTCATAACCAGCTCACCCCCCAACACACTTTGTCTCCAAACATTACATAATAATAATTATTATTATAATTATATTAGTTAATTTTATTTAATACATCTGAATGAGTCACCACATCTTCCCCCTTTTGTCATTTTTGTGATCCAGGTCTTATCATAAAACATTGAGGGCTGCAGCCCCAGATGCCCAGGCCCCACTGTTCTACCAGCAAGGCTTCTCTGACTGTAACAAGAGAAAAGATGGCAAATTCAGGGCAAGTGCTCTGATGACACAGGGAATAACAACCCCTCGGTTATAAAAACAGCATATAAGTGTGAACACATCACCAACACTGACAGTGCATGTGTCATGTAACTGCGCTTAGAGACTCTTAATATATAAAATCCTGTTATTTTACCTGTATCCTGAGGCCTTTAAAATATACGGGCCTGCACTTTAATGTAGATCACCAACCCTGCTTCTGGACCTTCCAGAGACACTTCAGCCACAATTTGCATCTGGGGGGGGGATAGCATGTTAGATGCAGGTTGAAGTTAAACATGGCAGGAAAGTAGATCTCCAGAAGGAGGGTTGGTGACCACTAATGTAGATGAAAGGGTGTCTTGTGTTTCTCCTCATAACAGCAGCTCAGAGGGCTTCACAGGTCATGCAAAGAAAAAAAAAACAGATACAATTAAATAAAACTAAACAAAAATACATGAGAATAATATAATAAAAACTTAAAGTTGACTTATAAAAAGTACTTTAAATAATAAAATAAAATCAGAGAAAATTAACTAAAATAATATATATATATATATATATATATATATATACTAGAGCTAGGGGTAAAAAAAAGTGTTTAAAAGATTAAAAGAAAGACATAAAAGTAAAAAAAAAAAGAAAATCTAAAATACATAGTTATGATATGATAAGTAACTAAAACAAGGTAAAAGTGGTCCAGTAGAACAGGGGTGATGAACTCAGTTCCTCAATGTGTGTGTGAGGCTCCCACTGCTGCATTCTAAGTGGGATCTTTGATCTGTTTGTGATGATTTTAGGTGCTCCTGTGTGCAGTTCAGTACAGTCCTGATGTTGTGTGTGTGTGATTTAAATAAGAGTCCTACATTTTTAGCCTCAGTTTTACTCTCCGATGCCAGATGGCCAACACTGTTTAAATCTTGTTCCCTCTGTGCTTTTAGGCCAATCAGGAGAATTTCACTCAATTAAAAATAAACTTCTGTTAAACTGATCTGTGTGTTTCGATGCTGTAGATCCATTGGTGAATTAAACAATACCATCTATTTTGAGTCTCTCTTACAGAAGGGACAGGACTACACACTCCCACAGACTCATGTAAAGTTCAGTATGTCATATGTGATTAATAAAAATAAAACCAGTCCCACTTTAGATTGTCACTTATAACTCTAATTACACATTAACAATAACTGCAATAACAATGTAATTACTATTGTAGCCAGGTTCAACTCAAACATACCTGGTTCAACTCACCTGTTGAGTGAACGTATATGAGGGCGGGGGGCTACCAAACTGTGCTGAGCACCAGCCCTTCAGGACTAGAGTTGTGCACCCCTGCCCTAAGTAACGCCAAGCACAGGTGATGTCAGTTGCCCTTGGTTACTAAAGGGGAGCTCTGTGTCCACCTCTGGGGGTCGAGGGGTTATTACATGATTAGAAGGTGTTAATATGTGACTTAACATTATGAAGCTGGGAAGTGCTCCTCGGCAAACTCTGTTCAGAGTGCTGAAATGACAGCTCCCGGCTGCTGCTGGCAGAGAGATGATAGCCACATGCCCTTTCAGCACCGGTGTTTTGGACAGTCCGTCAGTACATAGTGAGAGGCAGACGCCAGTTACGCGGTGAATGACTCAAAGCAGTGGATGGTGGGCTGCACGATGCACATCACGGCAGAGAGGCTGAAGAGTAGATGCAGGACAACAGGTTAAAGAACTGCTGGGGCCAGGTGTGGCTTATTGACGGTGAGGACCAAGCCCCCACTTCTCAGTTGCCCATGGCATATTTCCTGAAGCAGAAGGGCTTCCTAGTGATCACTGACTACGTCAGCCTTTACCCAGAGGCCATCCCCCTCTGGAAAGTCATCTCGTGAAACACTGTGCGGGAGCTGCTCTTCCTGTTCAGTCGCGTTGGCATGCTCAAAGACATTCTCTCTGGCCAAGGAACACCTTTCATCGCCAAGGAACACCTTTCATCTCCAAGGTCATGACTGACGTCTGCCTGCTGCTGCAGGTACGGCATCTAAAGGCCTCCATGTACCACCCACAGACAGCTTGGTGGAGTGCTTCAATCAGACGCTGAAGCAAATGCTGAAGAAGGTTGTTGACGAGGAGGGCTGCAACTGGGACCTTCTCCTGAAACTACATGCTGTTCATTGTCTGCAAAGCTCAACAAGCCTCCACTGGGTTCACCCTGTTTGAGGTCAGCCGACGACCTAGGGGCCAATTAGATGTCATGCAGGAGAGCTGGGAGAGCTCCCGACCACGGGAGTTCCAGTCTGGGGGCCGAGTGCTTCTATGAGTGCCCACATCCATCCTGCAAATTTCTGGTGCGATGGAAAGTAAACTACTGCCTGCAGCAGCTCAGTAAGGGTGCTGAAACCAAAGTGTTTTATGTCAATCTCTTAAAATGCTGGATAGAACCGCCATCGCTCTTAATCTCTGTCGCTCCAATCACAGGTCCCGAAGAGATGCCCCGCCCCCACATTGCCGAATACATTACACTGGCACAAATACAGGATCTAAGACAGCTGGAAGACAAGTTCTGGGATGTGTTCTCTGTTGAGCCCAGGAAGACCCATCTACTCCAACATGAAATAAAAACTCTCCCCGGAGAAGGAGCGCGGCAGTGACCCTATCACATTCTGAAAGCCCACTGACAGGCTGTTGAGGAGGAGATAGGCCGAATGTGGAGGGACGACATCATAGAGAAGTCCACCAGTCCCTGGTCTAGCTCGACGGATGTTTCATGATTTCAGAAAACTTAACCAGATTTCTGAGTTTGACAGCTACACCCTGTCCTGGGACAACTACCTCTTCCACCTCTGCGAAGTACTCACTGAGCTCCGTTGAGCTGGGCTCACAGCCAACCCACAAAAAGTGACCAAGGCACAGTACCTGGGGTACAAGATCGACCGGGGGCTGCTACAACCACAGGAAAAATGGGTCAAAGCCGTCCAGACCAACTCTCAGCCGATCTCCAAAAAACTGGTACATGTATTCTTGGGTTGGCGGACTATTATAGGCACTTTGTGCTGAACTTTTCCTCTTTCCCCTTCAGAACTCACTAAGAAGGGTGAGCCATAGAAGAACTTTCATGTCCTTTGTCCAGCGGCCCTTCATCATTCACATGAACATGTTCGAAACCAGCTTAGGGGCCATACTCTTGCAGGTGTTCAGCGGGGAGGAGCATCCGTGAGTAGAAAACTGACTCCTGCAGAAACCAGGTACGTAGCCATCAAAAAAGAGGCCCTGGCCATCAAGTGGGCCATTGACAAGCTCCAGTACTACTTCACCGGCCAGCACTTCATGCTCATCATGAGCCACGCCCTGCTCCAATGGATGGCCAGGGAGGCAAACAACAACAGCCGTAAAACTAGATGGTTCCTCTTGCTGCAGGATTCTCCTTTGATGTGCAGCACCAGGTGGTGGTCCACCACCGCAATGCGGATGCCCTCTCCTGCTGACACATGCTTTGGGGGTGCCCACTGATCACCGCTGGCACGGAGCTAAAGGGGAGTACCGTGATGGCGGTCCTGTCAGCCCCGCATTCACGGGCAGGCGCCGCAAGCGCTCCTCGCCAGACTCCATTCGCGGTGCTAAAAGCACAGCTCCCGGCATGTGGCAAGAGGTGGATGCCACGTTCAGTCGCATCAGTCACCCTCAACGAGGATCCGGAGGTCTATAAAAGGAGCTCGCGGTGGCGGCAAGATGAGAACAAGGCTTACGACTCTCAGTGATCATCTGTCCCCCTATCTTAGACAGATTCAAGGCCCAAGGACTGTTCCTACCTGGCGCCTACAGACTCCTCTGCACCCCTCTTCACCTTGCAGTGCCTCACTGATCACCATACCCTAAATCACTTTGTGCACAGGTTGTAAATAAAAATACCCACACCTTTCTTCACTAAAACCTTATGTCTCCATGTCTGTGTCCTACCCTGAGTGCCAACATACAAAGCAAACCTAAATAATCTAACAAAAGAAAATGAATGAAACTGTGAAATGGTTGCATATATTTTGTATGAGAAAGAATATATTATATCCTTATAGCTGTAAAATTGGCCTCCAGTGAGGTAGGAGAGAGGTAAGGTCTGCTGAGAGCAGCAGACTCATCGCGCTGCTATTAATCATTTTAAATTCACAGTATTTTGTGGGTGTGTGAGACACCCACTGGCATAGGCTTATATCACTCATAGTGGTATGTTATGCCTAATGTTATTAGAATTAACATCCCAATCAAAAAGCAGTCTAAACAATCTGGATGAGCACTTGATGAACACCCATTTCAGCTGCACTGAAAATTCCCAACCAGCTGCCACTGTTAGCCATGAAATTCGACCAGCCATAACGTTGGCTACATAACTGCAGGTTAGATTGATTTCACTGATTATCTCCTGTCAAGGGAGGGCTGGATATTTAGACAGCAAGTGAGCAATCATTTTTTTAATTTGGAATGTTGGAAGCAGGAAAAACGAGTGGATGTAAGGATATAAGACACTATGATGCCTTGACGACTGGGTCAGAGCATCTCCAAAACAGGAGATCTTATGGGGGCTCCTGGTATACAGTGGTCAGTACTTACCAAAAGTGGTGGACCGATGAATACTGTCGTCTAAGGCTCACTAATGCACGGGTGTTCCCCTGTGCAAATTTGTTCAGGAACAGCTTCAGGAACATGACAAAGAGTTCAAGGTGATGACTCTAATTGCCCAGATCACAGTACAATCAAGCAGCTGTGGGATGTGTTGGACTAGTCCACTCAATTTAGGCCCCACCTTGCAGCTTACAGAATCTGCTGCTAAATTCTTGGTGCAGATACCACAACACACCTTCAGAGATCTTAAGGAATCCATGTCTTGATAGGTCAGAGCTGCTCATGGGGCACAAGGGGGGTCTACACAATATTAGGAAGTTGGTTATAATGTTATGGCTAACTAGTGTACAAAGGCCCAACATTTCGTGATATTTCATTATTAAATGAGCAGTTGAGTGAACTTCAAACAGAATGTTTCATTTCCATCATTTTTATTCTTATGTTCCCATATTTCACAGCACAGTGTGTGTTTGTGAAAGAAACAGAGGGGTCGTTTCACTCCAGTGTTGCGTAAGATTTGTTGATCAGGGGTATCAAGAGACCAGTGCAGAGAAAGGCGTTCATTATGCACCTCCATAAAGACTATAAAAGAGGGCTGCTGTTCCTCATGCGTGGCTTTGACCCCTGTAAGCATGTCAGGGGTAAGTGGGTGGGAGGTGGAGGCTTTATTAAGACAGAGAAAATAAATGTTTTTTTTTTTTTTGATTATTTAAAGCAGGGCAGCAGCAGATTTGGTTGTTTATTTATAGCTCCTAAATTACCTTTCTGTTTATGTAAAACCTTACTTATGGATTTTGTACCCAGTGTTTTGAAGACATGCCTTGATTTCCATTAAAAAAAATAATCCTCCTTCTTGTTGTCCCTGCAGTGATGGCGAGTGACAAAGGGATGGACGGTGCTGAGAGGACGGGGAATGCTTCTTTTTGTTACTATCACAATACCAATTCTTGTCAGAAATTTCTCTACCCCCTGGCTCTGAAAGTCATGATTTATTTTACTGTTGGTGTCATTGTGCTTCTCACATTGGTGGGAAACCTGCTGGTGATAATGGCCATCGCTCACTTCAAGCAGCTGCACACACCGACCAACTACTTCACTCTCTCTCAGGCTGTGGCCGACCTGCTCGTGGGAGGGGTGGTGATGCCTCCCAGCATGATACGCTCTGTGGAGACCTGCTGGTATTTGGGGAATTTGTTCTGTAAGATTCACAGCAGCCTCGACATCACTCTGTGCACGGTGTCTCTCCTGAACATTACATTTATCTCTGTCGAGCGATATTATGCTGTATGTCACCCCCTGCTGTACCACACTAAGATAACCCCTCTTTCTGCTCTCATCATGGTCATTATTTGCTGGTGCATCTCTGTTCTTCCAGCGCTGATAATGATGTTTCCACTTTTCAGTCGAGAAGGTCAGGACACCTTGCCCTGCGAGGGGCTCTGTGTGGTCTCCCTGGCACCCATGGCAAACCTTATGACTTCACTGTTCTTCTTTTACATGCCCGCCATTATAGTGCTTTGCACATATATCAGAATATTCCTGGTTGCGCAGAGGCACTCACATTCCATCCACAACACCCGAGGGAAGGTGGGAAGGGAGCACTCAAGCAAGCCTGAGGGAAAGGCTACTAAGACTTTAGGAGTAGTGACAGGGATTTTTCTGCTCTTTTATGCACCAGTTTTTTTCTACAGCATCATAATCCCTGTCTCCGGTTATGTTGGGCCCCCCCAGCTGCTTGATCTGCTCAGCTGGATCGGCTACTCTAACTCAGCCTGTAACCCCATTGTGTATGCGTTCTTCTACAAGTGGTTTAGACAGGCCGTGAGGGAGATTATGTTCGGAAAGATATTCAAACAAAACTCTTCAAGAATGAAGCTTCATAATAATACGTAATGTAATAATAATCATCATCATCATCATTTTAGTTATTTATACAGCTCATTTTAATGCATCCTAATGTGTCGCCATTACTCTGCGTTTTTATCATTTTTGTGATCCGGGGCTTATCATAAAACATTCAGGCCTGTAGCCCCAGATGCCCACGCCCAACAACAGGCTGCTGTTTTACCAACTTCAATTCAAGCACACTCAAAACACTGGCAAACCCCTGTTATAAAAACCTATTAACCTTGTAATTACATAAGAAAGAATATGCTGAGATACACAAGAGCAGTACTTTAGTCCACTCATAAGAATGAACACATCACCAACACTGGCAGTGCGTTCAGTGTGTAACTGCACTGTTATTAGAGATTCTTTAAGATATAATCCTGTGTTTTCAACTGCATTCTGAGGCCTACAAAATATACACACTGAATGCAGTAGGCCAGCACTATAATGTAGAACTGTGGTCACGCTGCTTCTGGACCTTTCTGAGAAGTTGCAGCCACTATCTGCATCACCTGCTAAACATGGCAGGAGAGAAGATCTCCAGGAGAAGGGTAGGTGGCCACTGATGGAGATGAAAGGGTGTCTTTTGTTTCTCCTCATAACGACCTTAATAAATTTGCATCTCACTGCCGCTCAGAGCGCTTCACAGATCATGCAAGCAATGAAAATAAATAAATAACAGACAGATAAAATAACAAAATAAAAATACATTAATATAATATAACAGAAACTTAATGCTAACATATAAAAACATTTTTAAAAAACAAAATAAAAAGACAAATAAAATAAGAAAAAAATAAATACAATTTAAATGATAATAAAAAAATACATGTATATAACAGTAAAAACTAACTAAAAGCTAGGGGTATAAAAAGTATGAATTTTTAAAAGATTAGAAAGAGAGACATATAAAAGAAGAAAAAAAGAAAATCTAAAAATACATGTTTATAGATATAACAATAAAAAGTAACTAAAAGTAGAGTAAAAGTGGCCTAGTAGAACAGGGCTGATGAACTTCAGTGTGTGTGAGGTGTGAGTCTCCCAGTGCTGTGTTCTGAACAAACTGTGATCTGTCTGTGGTTGTTTTAGGTCCACCTGTGTGGTCAGTACAGACCTGACATTGTGTTTATGTGTGTGTGTGTGTGTGTGTGTGTGTGTGTGTGTGTGTGATTTAAATGTGAGTTCACATTTAAGAATAGCTCCTACGTTTTTAGTCTCAGTTATAGTCGCCAAAACCAGATGGCCCAGACTGTTTAAACCTTTTCCCTCTGTGCTTTTAGGCCAATCAGGAGAATTTCACTTTTTAATTACTCTGCAATTAGAAATAAACTTCTGCTGAACTGATACTTGTGTTTTAATGATGTAAACTGACTGGTGAATTAAATAACACCATCTATTCCTCTCCAACAGGAAGCACAGGACTACACACTTACTCCCACAGACTCATGTAAAGTTCAGTGATTGTGACTAATAAAAATATAACCAGTCCCACTTTATATTGTCTCTAATAACTCTAATTACATGTTAATAATGTCTGCGATGACAGTACAATTACTATTGTAATTACATCATGGATACAGATGGGTTACAGTTGTGCAGCTCATTTATTTTTAGTGTGATTGTGTCAGTTTTAGTTTTATTATTCTTTTTATAGCCAAAAAAGGAGCTGCTTCTGATCTGAGCTTGTGAGGAATTTTGGAACCATTCCAGTGCCAAAATGTCCATTATTATCTGTTGTAGCGTACGTGTTTTCAGTTTTTTGCTCTGTTGGCCAGGAGCTGAGGATTGATCATTTAGAATCAATAATTTTGCCCATAGACGTGCATTCATCAAATGTTAGCCAGTGATCAATGTGTGAGTGCTTGATTTGGCGCTGTTAGTCGTTAGCCAGCTCAGTTAGCCAGTATCTTCATTTTTCTGTTTGAAATATGTGTGACAGGTTGATTTGCCAGGGAGTTTTGTGCTGAATGGAGCTTTTTCTCTAATTCTCTGAGCTGTTTGTTTACACACATAGCCCCCCCATGCCCCTGTTTTTGTCCATGCACTGTGGGTAAAAAATGTATTAATGTTTGAGCCTATCAAAGGTATGCACATTTTTCAGCCACTTTGTATGCAGTTTTAGTGGGGGATGATTCTTTCCCCCCTTGGAGGACTTGTTAGGGTGCTGGGTGGTGACTAAGCATTTTGAGTTCTAATCTAAATAAAGACAAAAAGGCTCGTTTTTGTTTTCACACAAACTTTTTTTGACCATAAAATCAATGTTTGGGTGCTTCTCTCTCTGTTACTTCTTGGACAGTGTCCAAAATTGCTCATTTGATTGGTCACTGAAAAGAAATGTGGAAAGGATGAGAGACATCAGTGATTTGGGTACTCTGCTCTTTGGTTAAAAGTATAGGCGCCTCTCTCATTGTGATCAAGAACTGATACCCCTGTCTTTTTAACCAATGTCTGTGAAACCATAGTAACCTTAGCAACCAATTAGAACATCATAGCATCCTCTACAGTTACCATGGCAACTGGCAAGCTGCACCTTAGCAACCACCTGCAGTGCCATAGTAACCACCTAGCAACACTATAGCAACAACCTAGCCTCAACCACTGTTACCATAGCAATCGCACAATCACACAACACATTTTCTCACAGAAATGCAATCTAGTTATTATTATTATTTTCATAGCTGGAATTTAGCACCTCTTCTCCTCCTACAGTTTTTGAAATATTGGAACAGTTCCAATGTCAAAACGTCAATTAATATCTGGTGTAGTGCGTATACAACTTTTTGATGGGTTGATCAGGAGCTGAGAACTGATCATTTAAAATTGATCATTTTGCCCATAGAGACCCATTCATAGAACGCTGGCCATTGTGGCATTACCTCACCTTAGCAGAGAGCTAGAAAAACGCAGCGCAGAGGAGAAATCCGCCGGTAAACACACAGCGTTAAGAGAGACGAACCCTGTGACTGAAATCAGTCAATAGTGTGTTAGAGAGTACAAGTCTGAATTGTAACTGTCATTAATAAGGAAATGATCAGTTTGTGTTAGGTAGAGCAGTTTGAAATTAGTCGGTTTTAGCCACTTTAGGTGCACTTTTAATGTAGGTTGATTTAACTGCTCATGTGGTTCACTGGTTAACATGTTGCGCTTCGAGAGACAGGGTCACGAAATTAAAACCAACTGTGAGTGGGTTTTTTTCTTTAACACAAACTGTTTTTGATTTTAAAAAATCAGCCTTTAGGGGCCCCCTTTTCAAGTGTGCACAGGTCAATGAAATATGTGTCACTGTTGTTGTTTTTATAAAAATTAATCAGCCCTCTGTGAGTTCTCTGTCAGCCTCTCTTCACCCCCTTTTAACATGCACATGTCATTTATGAAAAGAAAGACATGTCTCTGTTGTAGTCTATTAAAATTATCAGCCTGTGAGGGCTTGTTTAGCTCCTTTAGCCGATTTGAGGCCGTATCTTAACTTTTCTTGGTGAAGAATGTGACTGAAGGACAGTAAATTGTGGTAGTGTGACAGGTTCACTTGGTGAGCGAGTTCTAATGCCAAAACGTCTGTTATTATCCTGTGTAGTGCATGTGAATTCAGTTTTTGATTGGTTGATCAGGAGCCTAGGAACTGACCATTTAAAATTGAGAACTTTACGATAGAGATTCATTTATCGAATGTTGGCCATTGTCACATCACCTCATGATGGCAGAGAGTCAGAGACAACTGGCCCAAAGCCTGTAAAATGCTACAGCCCTCAATGAATGAAAAAGATTTGTAATTATCATTTTAGTTATTAATAAAGAAACAATCCATTTGCATTCGTTTGAGCAGTTTGAAATGAGTCGTTTACAGCCACTTTATATCCGCTTTCATTATGGGTTGTTTTCAAAATTATTTGTCTTTTTTACTTCTTGGGGTTCATATAGCGTCTGTGACAGTGTTCTGATATAATAAGGTCACTGAACAAAAAAGGTACCAGATTTTAAAAATTGTCCTCAGTCTGCTCAGCTGTGTCTGATGAGCAGCCATGTCCCTGTGGATTTAAATTCAGTTACATGTGAAATCTTGCTTTATTCCTGCCCAGATTTTGCCCATCCCTGGCACCAGGGGGTCGTCTACCAAATCACCCTCCCCATCAGTGTTGCTGACTGTGTTCCTATGGAAAGAAGCTGAATATAAAAATTATATTGGCTAAAATTTTGATTTGTCGATGGGAATTGAAAATAATTTTCAGGAAGACACATTAATGTATTACTAAGTGCTTTAACGAATATCTTCATTATAAATTACCTGCCCAGACAACGTGTTCTGATCCCTTTCTATCAGAGCAGCATGAACTTTTTAAGCAGTTTGTGCTACAGCAGTTCTTCTGTGGGATCAGACCAGACAAGCTAGTCTTCACTCCCCACATGCACCAGTGATTCTCAGGTGTCCATAAACCTGTTGCTAGTTCACCAGTTGTCCTTCCTTGGAGATCTTTTGGTAGGTATCGGCAATCCCACACAAGACCTGCTGTTTTGAAGATCCAGTCATCAGAGTTCAGTCCTTGTCACAGTGTCTCAGATCATTCTGCTCACGTATTTTTCCTGTTTCCAACAACAACATCAAGAATGGACTGTTCACTCACTACCTAATATATCCCAATCCCCTCAACAAGAGACACTGTAACCATATCATCTGTGCTATTCACTTCACCTACAGTGGGTTTAATGTTGTGACTGATTGGGGTAGTTCAAAATCACCTTAAAGTACACAGTGTACTGAATAATTTGGACACCAAAATAGAATCACACAAGCAGGAGTTACTCAGTGGCACAACGGTCAAAGCATCCTTCCCACCATCAGTTCAAAACCTGTCAGCGCAACAGATGCCTGCGAGTGGGGGCCTACGCGAAGAAAAAATGCCAGCATGGATTCCATGAGCCTGATCATATATAAAATGTGAGTTTGTAGAACGTTTGAATAAATTAATATGTGCTGAACTGTGGAATCACTGCCAGTGGGTCAGTTTTTGCAGGGGTGGCTTAAAGGTGGCTGAGATTTGGCCCTAAGGCTGAGTCCCCACGATCGCATCCGCCTTGCTCCTGTGCATCCACTCCATCCGCTCGGCACGTAGGCCGAGATTAAAAGCCAGTTTTGCCTTCTGGGTGAGGTTCCACAAGTTGCAGAAAGGGTTTGAATGGAATACAATTCTTCTGGGAGTTACTTCTGTTGTCATTATTGTGTTTTGCCATACACAAACTTCTGTTGTCTGCTGGGAGTGTAACCATAGAGACCAAATTGGCTGATTTGCCATGAAGGCCGCTGCTATTGGCTAGGCTTGCCAATAAAATGAGGCACTCCTCTCCTCGGCCGCATCGTCCTGGAAGAGGTATGATGTCGGGCTGAGCTTCCCCTTAGGGGCATCATTTTAACAGAATGTGAAATAACTGGAATTGGTGTTCTTGTGAAATTCCTAACGTGCAGTGTGTGTTTTTGTTTTCCAAACAACTGTAACAGAAGTCATTTTTATTTATGAGACGCATTGTTTAAACCTGATGAGTGTGCTGTTAAAAGGCTTTAACCCTTTGTTGTCTCAGAATAGGAGGTGCATGCTGTAAATGGACACCTTGAGCCAAAATGGGATCTCGGAGATGCCTCCGTTTTGTTTCGATTCACTTAACAGCTCTTGTCCAAAGCTGAATTATCCTCTGGAAGTCCGCGTCTTACTCTACATCCTCTTTAGCGCCTCATCTCTTCTGACCGTGCTTGGGAACCTGCTGGTGATCGCTACCGTCATTCACTTCAAGCAGCTGCACACACCCACAAACTACCTCATTCTCTCTCTGGCTGTGGCCGACCTGCTTGTGGGAGGAGTGGTGATGCCTCCCAGCATGATACGCTCTGTGGAGACCTGCTGGTATTTGGGGAATTTGTTCTGTAAGATTCACAGCAGCCTTGATGTCACGGTGTGCACAGCATCCATTCTGAATCTTTGTATAATCTCTGTAGACCGATACTATGCTGTCTGTCACCCCCTGCTGTACCACAGCAAAGTGACTCCCAGTGCCACCCTGTTAATGGTGGCCACTTGCTGGAGCGTTTCCGCCGTGGTGGGGTTTGGGATGATATTCCTGGAACTGAACATCCTTGGTAATGAAGACTTTTACTACAGTAACTTTGCCTGCGAGGGCGCCTGCATGGTGTTTCAGACCAGGGTGGGAGGCGTCGTGTTTTCAGTGCTCTGCTTCTACATCCCTGCCCTGATAATGCTCAGTGTGTACGCGAAAATCCTGCATGCCGCGCGCCGGCAAATGCGTGCAATCCATAACACCCACGCTCAGACCAAGACTGCTGAGGACAGGGCCAGCCTGAGCAGGTCGGAGGGAAAGGCCACCAAAACATTGGCCATCATCATGGGGGTCTTTCTGTCCTTCTGGGTCCCATTTTTTCTTTGCAACTCCATCGACCCGTTCACCGGGTACTCCGTGCCACCCCTGGTCTTTGATTTGTTCCTCTGGGTTGGGTATTTCAATTCAACCTGCAACCCTTTAGTGTACGCCTTCTTCTACAGCTGGTTCAGACATGCCTTCAGGATCATCCTCTCGGGTGGGATATTCCAGGCCAATTCGTCACGCACCAAACTGTTTTGAGGCCTTAAAAGTGGTGCTAAGTCCTATAACTATGTTCAAATGTACAGATATGTATATTTACTCTCTCTTTTAGTTTATTCCTGTTTGGATGGACAAGCACTGATGGTATGACCCCCAACTCCCCCAAAAAATAAATCAAGAAACATGTATGGTAAAATAAATGCCTTGCATATTAATCACACGTTGTATTTAAATTAAATCTCTTTCTTGTGTTGTTAAATCAGATACAAGTCTGAAATTTTAACCTACTGTCTTATTAGATTCAGCATTGTGTGGGAAAAGAACCTCTACACGTTTGATTCTTTAGCAAGGCCGGTGAGGTCTGTTGGAGCTGTGAGGATCTTACGTGACTGGGATTTCCCCTATGAATGAAATAAATGATATAGGATTGTGCCCTAAAACACACACAAAATATATTCAATAACAGAATTCTGGTTCTTCTCCAGCTGTATAAAAAACACACACAATTATATATATAAGACATCGTGATGTTTCTCTTTATTTTTAATAACTAACAAAAATTTTAAATATACTCATATCAAAAATGCTGCAGTTTCATGAAGATTTTTAGTGGGCCCTCAGCTTACTAGGAGACATACACTGTATGTCCAAAAATACCGAGGCAGCTTTTCTACTGGGTGAGTTCAGTTCCTTTATGGCCACTAGGGCTGATACTGGTGTTTGTATCCCAGTAGAAACCCCTTGACAAATAAAATGGGCTCTGGAGTAGCTGAACATGACCCTAAGGTCACCATACCTGACTGGATGGGTCTAAGACACCCAGTGTTGGTCTGTGGGGTTCTCTGAAGGGATGGAGCTCATTTAGGATGAGTTGGAGGGATGCTTGAGATCCAGAATTGATCTAACATTAGCACCTGACCTAACTAAAGCAGTCAAATCCTCACAGTAATGTTCCAGCCGTCCTAGAAGAGTAGATGCTGTTCCTGCAGCAAAGAGGGGACAAACTCCCCCTAACAATTCACCTGATTTCAGGAGATTTCTGGGGGTGCAGGTGTCTGCACTCTTTAGGATGTACAGTGTGTGTAAAAGTACTCATGCACATGGATTTCTGGTAGAGTAGAAGGATCCTTTATATGCTGTCAGACCAAAAGCTCGTATTTCCAGAAAACAACTGCTTCACAAGTGAAAGAAAAAAACTTTCGTTTAATAAAAGTAGCAAGATTTTATTCAGTTTTATTTTAGAGCATTGCAATTGGTCCATTCATCATGAAAAAATATATATCTAAACATTTTAAAAGAGTTTTGTGTGATTAGACGGTATAAGATATGATTGCCATCAGGTCATCAGCTACATTAACTCTACGGCCTAGCACATCCAAAGCTTTTTTTGTGCTATATTCCACCCGAGAGCACCCAGCATGCATTTTATTTGAGATTTAAGATCGCGTTGCCACACATACAACAGTCCTTGCACACCCATAAAGTTATACTGGAGAAGTCAAGTCAAGTCAAGTCATTGTTTATTTATAAAGCACCTTTTAAACAACAAATGTTGATCAAGGTGCAGTACAGATCGACACAGGAAAAGAACAAAACATGCAATAAGATATTTACAATAAAACATAGTCCAAGGGACATGAAACGAAAATATAGTGACCCACCTTAAATTAAAAGCCATAGGAAATAAAGAAAATAATTATTCAAAAGCCTTAGAGAAAAAAAATGTTTTTAAAGCAGATTTAAAAACATCCAGGGTCTGGAGCAGATCTAATATGCAAAGGTAGGTCATTCCAAAGCCTAGGGGCTGCCACCCCAAAGGCTCGGTCGCCTCTGGCAGGAATATGAAAATGCAGTACAGTAAAAGTCCCGGTTCAGAGTTCGTGGCTTCAGTCATTTGCAGATTTTTTCTTAGAACCTAACTAATAATTGTTCGCTGAAACCCCCACAAATTCGCGGAAACCACAAATATCCTACGTATTTTTTTTTTTTATTGCTTTTTTCGTGGCAATGTATAATTTTTTACACATTTTAATGATAAATTATTAAGAAAAATACAATTTACTAATTTTGTAACATAAATATTAACGTAAATTCAGCTAAATTTCCATATAAAATATAACTTCTTAAAGCCCTAAGATGCCGCCCAAACGCCCTGCACCTGGCAATGAACCTAAGCTCCATAAAAAGTTTGAGTGCGAGCATGCATGGTGTGAGTGTGGGCGTGGCTGATGAGCAAGTGAGAGATGTGAGCGGGTTAGTGCTGGTTCAAGGTTTAGCGGCGTGAGTTGTGGCCTTATAGCAACTCAACTGTTATAAGAAAAATTTTAATAAAAAGAAGCTGCGGAGCTCAGTCGCTGTCCATTGTCTGCTTCAACCGGCGGGTCACTACAATACGACTCCTCCTGAAGCTCCTGAAGAAGAGGCGCCGCCCGATGAACTGTAAATCTTGGTCTTCAGTCAATATCATTCATTATTGGTGATTACCTATACATTTTACTGTATTTTATTAATGTAAATTAAATTAAATTATTACTGTATTTACCCTGCTTATACCAAAGAAAACGCACTTGCATGAATTAACTGCGGGAGACACCAAGGTAATGTATTAAGCTGAGTTTAAAATGAATTTAAAGTGTTTTGGGGGCATATTTGGGGGTATATTTACGGTTTACACTATAAAAATGGGCATTTTTAGGCATTTTTTTACCACATCACAAATTCATGGTTTTTCACAATTCGCGGGTGCTCTTGGAACGTAACTCCCGCGAATTTCGGGGGTTTACTGTAATTCCGTTAGATATTGAGGCGCTAACCCATTTAGAGCTTTAAAGACAAGCAGCAACATTTTAAACTCGATCCTAAACCTCACCGATAGTCAGTGAAGCGGGGCCAATATCGGAGATACATTGTCATGCTTACGCTTATGCTTACGCTTACCAGTGAAGAGACGAGCTGCTGCAGCCTGCAGCCGATGAATTTGAGAGTGACCGATACCAAGGTATAAAGAATTGCAATAATCCAACCGGGAGGTTATGAATGCATGTATTACTCTTTCCAGGTCTATAGGGGGAGAGAACCTTTGACCTTTGCTACAAGTCTCAATTGGTAAAAACTTGTTTTTATAACGGAGCTTATCTGTTTAGCAAATTTAAAAGCACTATCAAATGTCACACCAAGATTTTTAACAGACGAGAAGTACCATTTAGGCCATTGTGCTGCCTGTGTAATTTCCTGAAACACTGCTTTGAGAAGGACGGTTTGGCCCTCAAGCCTTTGCTCCTCTCAGTGGCTCTCAGGGAGTTTCCTGCCTCTGTGACCCTTGGTGACCCTCACCAAGGGGGCTGCATACACACTCTCGGAGAGGCGCTTTGGGATGGAAGTGTATGCATATATGAGTAATGGACTCCACTGTGTTCCAGGGAGGTCAGAAGGTTAACTGAAAAGCAGAGGTGAGTAAAGTCATCTGCTTTAGTCTTCAGCATTCGGCTCCTAATTCTCTTGCTTTGGGTGAAATGTGGTGCTGGTTCAGCTCCTGCCTTACTGTTCAGTGTTTAATTTTATATAAAAAATATCCAAAAAGAGAAGAACAGAGCCGAACACACTGCAGTTCCTGGGCTGAAGGCAGTGGTTCTCAAACCCAAGACCCCATGTACCCTCTATCCATATGTGTTACGAACTGAAACAAAACCATGACCCCACCCCCCCAAACCCTATTATGGGGGTCCCTGAGGGTGACTCTGAGAAGCACTGCAATAGAACTTGGGACTTCAGCTTTATTTTAGACCAGAGCCGAACACAATGCATTTCCTGTTGTTCTCGAACCAGGTACCCCCATTTATTCTCTATCCATATGTGTGAGTTGAGATGGAGCAAAATGCTACTCTGAGAAGCTTTCAGGCTCCTCGCCCTACATGCACTTGCTCACCTGCTGGCCTATTTCAGGCATGACTTGCTTTTGACCACAGATCACACGTTAGCTGGTTGCTCTGTCATGCGTTTGCTTAAATGCATTTGAAAGTACATCCTGTTACTAAATCTGGAGTGCTGTGCGTGAAATGGGAGTGGGTTCATCCAAAGGAAATTAAAACGCTTTCTCTAAATAGATAAAGGAACCCACCGTCTGCAGCATTCTCCTTTGTGCTGGCCGTCTGTCACAGATACGGGCGGTGTATCTAATCAAGGCCTCACTGTGCTATGTGTGATTTTGCAATACATGCAGTATGAATGTTTGCATATGCTGGGTTAACATATGCTGGGTTTACGCACGCACGCACACACACACAGACACACATATATATATGTATATAGTGGAATCAGTTATAGCTGCAAAGGGGGGACCAACTCCATTTGAAAGTATATGAAAGCAATGTCATTAAAGTCCCTGTTGGTGTAATGGTCAGGCGTCCCAGTACTTTTGTCCATATTGTGTGTGTGTATATTTATGTGTATATATATATATAGAGAGAGAGAGAGAGAGAGAAAGAGAGAGAGAAAGAGATGATAGATAGATATATAGATAGATAGACAGATACATGCATCTTTTCTCCTTTTTATTGTTTAAAATTGACTTTAAATTATTTTTTTATTAATTATTGAAATTCATTATTTTTTCTTTTCCTGTTGCCTCTTCTGGGATATGAGGTTGTCTAACAGCAACCACACTTTCACATGTAATATTAAATAGTTATTACAAATGACTGTAGGCCAAAAATGAGGTTAGACCTATAATTTGTTCTTTGTACATTATGGGAGTGGCTGTACTAAAAGAGGGGCATTACTGACAGTCTATGGGACTATTACAATTACCCTGTTTGGCTTATATGCTTTATGCAGGGAAACCAGGAGGGGAAAAAAGGAACAAGTGCTCCTCACAGAACTTACATGGGACTGTAGAGGGTGCACAATGGTCTTTCGCTAATCAGGCACAACCTTAATGCTGCTGGTGCTGTTTACAGCACCCAAAAGCTCCCAAAGATAAAGTTAAAGTTTTAACTTTGAGTCTTAGTAAATCAGGCACATGGAGTACTTTCATAATCTCCTTCCAGGATTGTATGCTTTGAGAGGAACATTCCTACAAATGCATGTGTAGCGAGGCTGATCCTATTAGGTCACTGTGAACAGTACCAGAAGCATTAAGGTCATAGTTAAACCTTAACATTTTAACATCCCTCTGATTAGTGAGAGTCCAATGTGGACCCTCCACAGCCCCATGTAAAGTAATGAGAAGAGCCCATGTACAATTCAGTGCAGGACAATGCTATCAGGCACAAGAAAACAATGGAAATAAGCATTAAAAATTACATAAAATCACATGAAATTCACATAGACGTTAAACATGCTTGAACAGTTTGATTACCATAGCCTTGGCGGTCTCTCTGAACCAGCTGTAAAAAAATGCATAAATTAAGGGATTAAACATTGAGTTTAGGTAAGCAAACCACATCAGCACTTCGTACAGCAGAGACGGTATGGAATGGTCTACGAAAGGGTCGATAACGTTGCACATGAAGAATGGTGTCCAGCAGAAAAGGAAATTTCCGATGACCACCGCCAGCGTCTTGGTGGCTTTGAGGTCTCGGGCGGGGCGCATAGCTCTGGGGTTGTGCATGTAGCTGTGGATGAGCTTGGAATGCCTTTGTGCCACGAAAAAAATCCTCCCATACACAGTCACAGTGATGAACACAGGCACAAAGAAGAAAAAGATAGAATACCCCACCCCAATCTCCTTGGCATGTAGGGCGAAACAACCCCCGACGCAAGCCCTGTGGAAAGCATCTATGTTCTTCACCTCCAACTCAGATAGCGTAATGGCGAAGCCAAATACAGAGGACAGGCCCCAGCTGGATACAATCATAACGAGGCAGAGCCTTTTGGTCGCCTGGTTCTGGTAGTGCATGGGGTGGCAGATGGCCAGGTAGCGATCAATGGAGATGAACGTGAGGTGCCACACTGTGGTGTTACACAGGATAATGTCTGCCGTGGAGTGGATGTCACAGAACACCTCGCCGAAGTACCAGCAGGTCTCCAGAGAGCGCACCATGCTGGGGGGCAGCACCAGCCCGCCAAGGAGCAGGCCAGCCACGGACAGGGAGAGGATGAAGTAGTTAGTGGCCGTATGGAGGTGCGGGGAAAACACTATGATGCAGATGACCAGCAGGTTTCCACTAATGATCAGGACAACAACCGCAGCGAAGAGGAGATAGAGGGGGGCGCGCAGGGCTGACGAGTAGATCACTCGCGGGCACGATCCGTTCAGAGACTCAAAACAAAGGGCCACCCCCTCAACCAGTCCCGGGACGTCCAAGTTCATTTTGGCAAGACTCTAAAGATGGAAAGGAGACACCACCATGTTTATACACACCCTGCATTCAGCCAGGAGCTGTTCACACAGTACGGAGGGCTCATATTAAATGTATACAAATGTATACATATATACATATATAAACATATACGAACATATATACGTATGTGTGTGTGTGTGTGTGTATATATATATATATATATATATACATATATATATATATATATATTACATATTTAATACATTACATCAGCTGTGACAGATTATTTCAATTTCCAATGTGAAAAGCACAAATTTCCCGTAACAAAATACAAATAAAATCAATAGCAGCATGAATTAAAACATTTAGGACATTTCAACCATAATAAACCACTTTTGTTATTAAAAAACAAAAGGTATAATCAAAAACAACAAAAATTACAAAAATGTAGAAAAATGCATGTTCTTCAGCATTTTGATGCAAGTGTTCAGGACCTCACCTCAGAATGGCTTACTGCCTCCTAACCAAAGAGCATATAGATATATATACACAGAGAGAGAAAGAGAGAGAGGTGTCTCCTGCCCTATAGTGTCACTTTAAACCAATCAAGCACATATTTTTCTCTCTCATGTGGCCATACCAGCACTTGATTGGTGTGTCGACTGTCATGCATGTGTTCCCCTAAAACCTACAGGAAAAAAAAAATATTATAACACCCTGTCCAGGGTGTTTCTCTTTCACCTTTTGCCCTATGAGGCACCTGTTCTCCTCCTACAGTTTTTGAAATATGAGCATGGTTCCAATGTCAAAACGTTCATTAATTTCCCCTGCAGTGTATATATATTTTTATCGGTTGATCAGGGGCCAAATATTGATCATTTAAAAAAATGTATTTTTGTGGTCAAGTCAGCTCTGTAATGTATGGGGAGAGAGAGCGAATGGTAGAGTAAGTTTTAAAATGTGTGTCGGAGAGAGTTTAAGCAAAGAAAAACAAACGCAAAGAAACAAACGCTTAGCAAAACACATAGCACACTCATAAACAGACTTCA
The DNA here is from genome assembly GCA_037974445.1 of Brycinus macrolepidotus. Classification (NCBI taxonomy): domain Eukaryota; kingdom Metazoa; phylum Chordata; class Actinopteri; order Characiformes; family Alestidae; genus Brycinus; species Brycinus macrolepidotus. The sequence continues at coordinate 4,531 of JBBPCZ010141816.1, read as the reverse complement.
AGACACTAAAGCTCAGGTCAGTTATAAAAAAAACGTGTGTCACTGTTTGTTGTGGTTTAATTAAAAATAATCAGCCCGTGAATGCTGCCACGTGTTCAGCCGTTCTTAACCATAAATGGCTTGTTAAGAGGTAGCAAGTTCACGCCCCTGCTGCTGCAGCAGTAAAGTGCTGGCCCCTAAATCAGAAGATTGCCACTTCAAATCCATGGTATGAGCAAATTGTTTTTTTGGTTTTTTTCACAAACATTTTTGGATGTCTCCAAACACTGGTTTATGCCAACCACGTAATCACACTTCTTGCAGAAATGGATCTGGTTAATGTATGTGTGCGTCTTGTCTTAAATTGTGTTTTAGGAGTATGTTAATGTTTTCACAAAATGGGCATGTATTTTTGTGACTCATGACTCAAAAGTCCTTAACTATAAATGGCTTGGTAAGAGGACATGAGTTCACACCCACCGGCGGTGCTGCGGTAAAGGGGCAGCCCCTGAATCAGAACACTGCAAAACTGAATCCATGGTGTGAACAATTTTTTTTTTAACACAAACCTTTTTTTTGCATATCAAACCAATGTTTCGGTGTCTCCAAACACTGGTTTATAACAACCAGCCAATCATACTTTGCATTTTCTTGTGGAAATGCAACTAGTTTATTTAGTGTGTATTTTGTCTTAAACTGTGTCTATGTGTATGCTGATGTTTTCACAAAGTGGGCATCTATTTTTGGGCCTTGTGACTCAAACGTCCCTTTAGCCCTTTGGTGCTATAGTCAGAAACGGACAGGCAGAATAGAGATAAGAGTGTATTTTTTGTTCCATCAGCCTGTTTTTCTCCCATACTTGTGTTGAAGTATTGCTTCACCGGGCAGGCCAAAGGAAATCATGAGCCGTGTGCAGTTTCCAGCGGCAAAATAATCGAGTGCACTTGACAAATCCTGGCCTTTGTATCAGTATCTGAGTGTCAACATTAAACATCTGTGTCTCATTGTGTGCGTGTGTGTGTGAGTGTGTTTGCACAGGTCGTGATTCTGTGCTGGCCCCATTCCCAGGCCAATGGGTGGTGATTGCTGGGTATCACAGGGATGTTTGCGCTGTTTGGAAGAATCAGGTCTGTACACAAGCAGCGTATCATGAGGACCATCGTTCTGCTGCCTGACGCACGATTTTTTGCATATAAACAAACACGACAAAGGGAAATGATCGATGGACGTGTCTTTTTAAATGCTCAACTGGCGCCACAACCAGTCGGCCTCGTAGCTAGTAGGAGGGAAAGAGAGAGAGATAGAGACACAGAGAGAGAGAGAAACGACATGAAAGGGGACTGGACACTTTTACGATACGTGCTAAAGGGCCTCCCTTAAGGCATTTTTGGACATTACCCGTATATGGAATAACTTCATGGACAGCAATATTCCCGGAGGATATGCATGCAGCCAGAAATAGGATGAACTGTAGACTCTAATTTGTGGGACCAGCTTGGAGACGGGTGTGTAAACACCGAACAGACGAAAGTCTTTCTGTTTTTTTAAACAGTAACTGCTTGTGCAAAAGTGGTTGGCCACAATCTCTCTTCTGGTCACAGGAAACCCAATAATGGACAGTACAAACGTCTCGGACCTCAGCGCACACAATCTTCTGGATACACCCTTCTGTTACGACTCCGTCAACGGTTCCTGTCAGAGGATCCTGAGGCCTATGGACGTGCAGGTTTTTATGTTAGTCGCCATGGTGCTGGCCATCCTGGTGACGGTGGCAGGGAATCTGCTGGTCATCGTCTCGATTGTGCACTTCAAGCAGCTCCACACGCCAACTAACCACCTCATCCTCTCGCTGGCCGTGTGTGATTTCCTGCTGGGCGCGTTCGTCATGCCGCTGAGCGCTGCGCGATCTGTGCACGGCTGCTGGTACCTCGCTGAGATCATGTGCAAGCTGCACACAGGCACGGACATCATGCTGAGCACGGCCTCCATCTTCCACCTCGTGTGTGTGTCGGCTGAGCGCTTCTGCGCCGTGTGCAGCCCGCTGACGTACCGCTCGCGCGTCCGCTCCACCACCGTCCTGTGCATGGTCTCCGTCAGCTGGCTCATCTCCGCCACGTTCGCCTACACCATTGTCTTCGCCGAGCTCAACCTCATAGGCGCCGAGGCCTTCTATGAGTCCAACGTGCGCTGCGTGGGCGGCTGCCACGTGTTCTTCAGTCGCAGCTCAGCCGTGGTCACCTCGATGGTCTCCTTCTTCATCCCCGGCTTGATCATGTTCGCCATCTATTCCAGAATCTATGTCGTCGCCAGGAGCCAGGCCAGGTCCATTGACTTCCTCACAAACCAGCTGAGGATGGCCGGCGACAGGCCGGGGGAACTCAGAACTCGCACACGGAAGGGCACAATGACTCTCGCCGTCGTGGTTGGGGTCTTCCTCATCTGCTGGACCCCCTTTTTCCTCTGCAACATGATAGACCCTTTCGTTGACTTCAGCATACCGTCAGCACTGATCGACGCCCTCGTTTGGTTTGGGTATTTGAACTCTGCTCTGAATCCCTTTATCTATGCTTTCCTGTATCCCTGTTTCCGGAAAGCTTTGACTGTTATCATAAGTGGGGAGGTTTTCCACAGAAATAGCTGCCGAATACAGCTGTACTCGTGACTAGGGGGAGATGTGCACCACCTAAAGAAGTGACTTGCTTCAGGGTGCTTCCAAACCCAGTAAGTTCTGGGATAAACTGGACCAGTGCACTTCAGTGCAAGACTTGCCCTGGACACATACGGAGAAACAACAGTGTTGTTTTCTGGTCAAGTCAGTTCTCCTGTCCTTTTCAAGTTGATATTGTGTCCTGCCATTAACATCAGGACAGTACAGAAATTATATGGGCATGTCTTTAAGCTGGAGACTCGCGAGAATGCATGAAGCATCACATTCCAGCCTTACAGCTCAATAAATTGTAGGTTTTCTGAAACCTACAATTTCAGGCCAATATCATGTAAAACCGACTTTTACTGTAGGGTGCCGTTCATAAGGCTACATATGCCTTTTATGATGACTGATATAAACCTTCATTAGGATTTATAAAGCCTTATTCCAACAAGCATCAGCTGTCATAAAAATGCTGCTTTGATGTCATTTCAGCCCAGAATGTGTTAATCCTTTGTAAATGTGTGTTGGTCTAAGTCAGTTTTTATAAAAGGCTTACCTAGGAGCCATGTAGCCTTATGAATGCTGCCCTGCAGTGTTTCCATTTTCTTTGTTTTGTTTTTTGTTTTGTTTAATAATAGAGGTTAAACATAAGCATTAAATATTACATTTTTAAACTCCACCATTCACTCCTCACTAATACAGGTCTAAATTTAGCTGCGATACTTGCCTGGTTGGAATTTACAGTTTTAATGATGTTATGGGCTGCAAATCAAACATGCTACATGACAGCCAATCAGGAAAGAGCTCATTTACAAATAAGTCTAGGGCTCATAAATAAATTAGGGCTGTTTCTTGGTGTATAAAAGCACATAAATGTCATAAGAGGAACTAATAAAATGTAAAATAATGTCCCTGGATGGGATGTTCCTGTCTTTAAATATGAGATAAGCAGGATTTTATTGGATTTGGTTCCCTTTGTAAATGTTAATGTTTAAATCAATGTTCTTAAATGTTCAGGGCACCTCTTGTTCCACTGCTGCTGTGTCCTGTCCACCATCTGCTCATCTGAAGGCTGCAGAGAAGAAGGAGAAGTGTGGGGCGGGTGAGAAAAACTGAATAAAGCCTGTGAGTAGAACCAACCAGGGACAGTTCTGTCTTCTCTGAGGCCAATATTGCTCTCAGGTCACTGTCTATGGCAATAGTAATATAATGTATATTATATTATATTATATTATATTATATTATATTATATTATATTATATTATATTATATTATATTAGAAGGAAACAAGACAGAAAGAAATCAGTGACCTTTAGTGCACCAGGTTCACCGATGTGGCTGAGTGGACCCCTGCTTCCACCTAGTGGTCAGAGAGAGCAGATACAGGCGGGAGAGAGAGAAGAAAGGAATGGGTTTATTTGCTCTGGTGCAGAATCCAGCTCACTAAGACTTCAAATGGTCAGGATGGTCACAACTGAGTAAGGTGATGAGCCTAATCTTTTATTAAATATGTTTTTCCCGCCATCAAGAAACAAGTCTCACCGTAGTCAGAAGCGACAGTGACCTGACGCATCATCACACAATAAACAAAGATGTCCTGCTGGAAATTCCCAGCATAGCCCACGTCCACTGAAGTACTGGGGACAGTAATTACAACTCCCAAACAGTTATGGGACTTACCCAGAGGCGACTGCACCCATGCAAAGCCTTTAAAATCTATACCAGGCCCTACATAAGATAAGACAAGATAAGATTAGTCCCAAGGGTCGGAAATTTCCATTGTTACAGCAGCAAAGTGGACACAATAAAAACTTAACAATATCATATAAAAAAAACTGTACACTATACGAATATTATATAAATATAAATAGATGTTTGTGTGTATGTCTATGAATAAATATA
>JBBPCZ010141750.1:0-20260 GCA_037974445.1 Brycinus macrolepidotus | reverse complement strand
ACATGTGACCTCTGTTTTGATTGGCTTGTGTCTTATTCCAAAATAACAAATACATTTATAACTTCAAAGATATAACATCTAAACATATTTGTCACAAAAACAATAAATTCAAAATTTTTTTAAAGCGTAGTTTCCATAGGGACAGTATGGACTGGGAAGTGAGTTGCATGTTTTGAAAATTAACCAGCATTTACTCACTACACCAAATTCTCCCATTAAAAAAGTAAGACGATGATTTTCTAGGAACCCTACATCTATTTAAGATTCAAAACACTTTACCGCCACCTAGTGGTAAATACACGTATCTGCTGTGTGAAATCCCTTCAGTCTTTATGGAACAGCAGCCTGCACCACATGACCATATTATTCTGGTGGCATGTATCATGGGAAGGAGAAGTGATAAGGAGGAAGACCACCCAACAGATCCATCTACACTTTAACCATCCCTCAAGTGCGATTAACTTATTCTCTGGGCTCAGGTCAATACACTCCGGGTTAACTGCTGACCAGGCCACTCTGTTACTGTAAACCCTGATTGATGGCTTAATCATTACGGGCCTGCTGCAGTTCATTCAGGAGGGTGCACTTACTTACCTGCACTGTCCTTCAGCGCACCAGTGATCTAGTTCTCCTGTTCATTCATCAGTAACACTGTTGCAGTACCATCAGAGTTACTGTATTTTCATAGACTGAGTGTATATTTATTGAACTGCAGCTCATCAACTGCACATATAAAGCACACAATTACAGTCCAGTATTTTGTTCGCTTTCCACTTGACTGCTAATGCAACATTTGCACAATTTTTGGAGGTGAAAAATTACCATTGTACTAAACTGCATATTTGTACCTCTAGTTTAGAATTTATATCTAAAGTTTATGTATATATGTGTATTCTATGTGTCTCACTGTATCCATGTAAATAGCTGAGATGACAATAAAGTTTACTTAAAGTTAAAGTTGACTTTGACTTGGACTTTGACTTTATTCGGCTTGGCAGTTGATAGGCATGTACTGTCCGTAGGGGATGGACTCTTATAATCAAAATGACTGTAAAAAAAATGACTGTGCGGTTTGCTTAGTGGACGTTTGGTCAGACAGTTTAATGTCACACACTTTCACACAGTTCCACAGTCACGTAATTTTGTCCTAAACACACAATCATATTCATATAGTATGAAGACCAGATAACAATCTGAACATCTGTCAGCCCAGATTTGACAGTGTCCTGGTGCTCTGTCCTGCTGTATTCTCTGTCCTGCTCTATTTGCACAGTCACATTTATCGCTGTTAAACGCCGTTCTGCATTTTTTGCACATGGAACTTTTCCTTTGCGTTTTTGCACACAGCTCTCTGCTGCTAGAATACAGTACCTGTCAAAATACTGTATTCATCCAGGCTGTAGCTACTGTCGATTGCACAAAAAGTTGTCTTGTCTTGTCCAGTTGTACTGTTGCTCTTGTGTTGTTTTTTTTGCACACTCTTATTGTCCTGTTCGCACTTGTGGTCTTGTGCTGTTCTGTTCTGTTCTGTTCTGTTCTGTTCTTGTGTTGCAGCATGGTCCTGGAGGCACGCTGTTTCATTTCACTGTGTACTGTGTGTATGGTCGAAATGACAATAAAAACCTACTTGACTTGACTTGACTTGCTTTAGGCAGTCATCAGTGCCCTCTAAGTTTTTCAGTGACTGATGATCCCAGAGAGAATCTTTAATGTCACTTGCATTGCAAGATTCAAGGCTGCTGTTAAGGCCTAATTTCAGTCTTTCAGACACTCTCTCTTTCTGTTTACCTGAAAATTTCACTCTGAAAATGCACAGTCACGTTTCATCTCAAGGATTTTTATTCATTCATTCATTAGTCAAGTTTATATCCCATTATCAAAGATCATTCAATGTGCTTTATAAGAGTAGAATAAAAATCTGAATAACTTAGGAAGCATAAAATAGTAGGAAGTAAAAAAAATAAAAGAATGCGTAGAAAATCAATAAATAAAGAGTAAAGAAAAGAAGATTGAACTGCTTATCCCTAACTGGGGTCATTGGAGACTATCCCAGTGCTCATAGGACAACAGGCAGAGAAACACCCTGGACAGATCACCAGTCTATTCCAGGGCACCTGGGCACAATTTAGCATCACTATTTCACCGGACTGGAGAAAATTCAAACAGGAGTACCCAGTGGAAACCCACTCAGACACAGAGAGAACATTCAAATTCCAAACAGAAAGGACCCTCGTCCTCCCCAGCCACTGAACCCAGTCTCTTTTTGCTGTGAGGCGATAGTGCTACCCTCTGCACCACCCACACTTTTTAGTCAGTAATTCATAAATTATAGCAGTGCGGACTGTTGGTCTGGATCCAGCACATTCTTGGCATTGAAGAGGTTAATGTTGAATAGGCAAGTAAAATCCTCCACACTGCTGTTATTTCTCAGGCTTACTATTAACAATCACCTCTCTCGCATGCACACATACACTATTATGTTGAATGAAAACATCTACATCTAAAATAAGTTAAGACATTTATCGTCGGATAGTGATTTTCCTGTCAGCTGAATAAACTGAATTGTTTGGTGATGTAGTTGTTATTTGTTTCTATGGCGAAATGATTCAGTTCCCCAGCCCGGAGAATCAAACACCTGGTGGTAAAATACAGTGAAGTAGCGCTGATGACTATGACTTCTGAATCACGGAACATGTCAGTAGATTCTCTCATCACACCTCCAGCTCTGATGTGGGATAAAAAGCCACAGGCTGAGGAAATGTTTCCAACCTATTGTCTTTGCTCAGCATAAACACAGACTCGTTTGTGCAGGCTTTGAATCTAGTGACTGATCTAGAAACCATTCAGCAGCCTAATGGAAACATACGACTGCAGAAAGGTGTTGAATGATTACGTAATAGTTTTTAATAGTTCTCATACCATTTATACTAAATCACTATGAGTAGATCGACTTGAGGGATACAGGTAAAGCCAAGGTTAAAAAAAAAAAAAAAAACGCTGGATCTTTATAAGTCATAACAATAGATAAAGACAACCTGTGTCCCCACTATAAGGCTGGTCTTCACCACAGACATTTGTGTGTGTGTGTGTGTGTGTGGGTGGGTGTGTGTGTCATACCCTGGTCAAAGAAGATTTCTGAGAATTTCATAAAAGTTTGGACCACTTAAACAGAGGGTGAACAAACAGAGGAAATTGAAAAACAGCGTGGTCATACAACAAAAATTCCTCTGAGAATAAAATGTCTAAAAATCCGGGATATTTCAAAGAACGGTAACATCTAAGGATCTGCAAGCCTCTCTTGCACTGTCAAATGTCAGTGTTCAGGGTTCCACCATCAGACCAACACTGAACAAGACTAGTGTGTATGACTGACATGTGGAACGAAATCACGACTGTCCAGAAAAAAACATTACCGCCTGTTTAACATTTTATAACGAGAACCCGGAAAAGCCACAAGACCATTGAAAGAATGTTATATGGCAAAAAAAGAACTGGCTCAAATGTCTACAGAGCTGTCTATAGCACAAATATAACCATTTTATTGGTTTTTACAAATAATTTGTAAAATTAGATATACCTACATGTGTCTTCTGAGCTTTTTATGTAAAGTTGATGAAAATAGAGGTAAATGTGAAAAAAAAAGTCTTCTTAAGGAAATGTTTGCTTCACAATGCCATCTATGTGCCTCTCTTTCATGAATAGAAAAAATAGTGGAATTCCCCCTTAACCTAAAGAAACCCCTCCTCCTGAGCGGTGTCCCCAGTGCTGAACCTGGTGGTCTGAGACCGCTGAACAACCATCTGATGACACACCATTGGTCCAAGAGGTGCAGTTAATGTCCTCCAATACCCAGCAGAGTGATGAGAGCACCATTCTTATACTCAGAGATAAAGTCAACCTCACCTGCTGGCAAAAAAAAACATGCTATAGAGGAGATGCAGAGCCTTATGCAGCAGAATGGAGACTCTAAGGACAGAGATCATCTAGACCGGCCTTCAGATAGATAGATGTCTAGATAGATAGACAGATAGCAGGTGCACAGATAGTCCAGTGCTAATAAAACTCTAACGCCATGGCCTTTAGCATTTCCCTTTTAATAAATTGAACATTAAATAAGGAATGTAAAGCACTGAACTGAAAGTCTATTTCTGAATGCTTATTAATAAACAAAGATGAATTTGTAGGCCCCTCCCAACATGAAGAACTCAATTTCCCACAATTCCTTGTTTGCTACACAACATCCTTGTCGTCATGTCTGTGCGCTCCATCCATGTGACCGTGGTGGTGATCAGTGGGTGATCAGTTTGGGGGATTATTTTGGGCGTGATTGACAGCTGTAGCAGCGGGTGGTTTTGATCACGCTTTGAAAATGAAGCCCAGTTTAATTTATGGGGTTGTTCGTTTGGGGGTCTCGGGTGGGTGGTCCAGACTCTGCTCCTTCCAGGCTCTCCGGGCGTGTTCAGACCGTCCTACTGGCCTGGCCAGCCCTCTGAGACAGTGGACCGTGTCTGTCAGTCCGTTTCTCCGGGTCAGGTGCAGGGTGGGCTGTAATGTGTCCGTGGGACCCCTGGACCCCCACGCCTTCCCCGCGGCGGACCGCGCGCTCATCAGCCTGCACGCACGAGGAGACGGCCAGGAGTTTAAAGAGGACACTGTTCAGGTTCGCTATGATGTTCAGAGCAAAGAACTACAGATTACCTCCGACGAGTCCAACAGTGACATATCAGTAGAACTGACAGCTCCAATTAAGAGTGGTATGTTTTATTTTGTCTTATTTTACATTTTGCATAGGTGCCAGACTTTTGCGCAGTACTATGTGTGTATATATATCTATATATCTATGTATATGTGTGTGTGTATATATATATATGTGTATATGTTTATATATATATATATATATGTGTGTGTGTGTGTGTGTGTGTGTGTGTGTGTGTGTGTGTGTGTGTGTATACATCACCGGCATTGGCACCATCCATGGTGACGTAGACATCAGTGCTGCTGGAGACAGTGTAAACAACACTCATCTTATTACATGTTCAGTCCAGACCCTGTAGATTGTAATAACAATAACACACACACACACACACAGTACTGCACAAACGTCTTACACATAAAGTTTTACTATTCATGTGCCACATTTTATGTTTGTTCTTTTTTTCATTTTAGCAAATAAACAGTAATTGTGTATTAAATTGTGCAAAAGTGTGTTCTCTGTAGAGGATGTGTAATTATTGTAAATTAGAAACTCGAGTGCCTTTTGAATACGACCGTATCACGATTGCCTCGTTCTTGATGCAGGTGGGTGTTGCTTAGTCAAGCAAAGGCTTTGTATCAAAACAAACTGTGTGCAAATCCTCTAGAAGTTCACGGTGAGAATCAGACATGCACTCGGCCTTGTGTCAGAACTAGAAATCGTTAGAACTATTAACATCTAGTGTCTAATACTTCATAATGAGTCTGAGAAGGCCAGTCGGCACAGTGTTGAAGTCACAAACTTTTATGTTTCTGTGTTTCCTGCTCAAACTATAGTTCTTAATTAACTATCCTTGCAGACCTACAAATTGTTACTCAGGGAAAAGGCGATGTGGAGATTCAGAACATGGAAAGTGATCTGTGTCTGGTTCAGACAGAACAAGGTCACTGTGTACTTAAGTCTGTAAAGGTAAAGCATCCTTGCATTGGTTCATTTAAGCTGGAAAATTGGATTTCAATTACCCATAATAGTGGTACAGCATCTCATAGAACTGCAGTATTTATTGATCCTTTTCTTGATTTTGATTTTCAGAGTCACAAAGTGCAGGTGAAGTCCAGTGGAGGCAACATCACCGGCATTGGCACCATCCATGGTGACGTAGACATCAGTGCTGCTGGAGACAGTGTAAACAACACTCATCTTATTACATGTTCAGTCCAGACCCTGTAGGTTGTAATAACACTTGAGAATGTCACTCTATTTGTGTGAATTTTCCAGAGTGTTGATATTAAAAAGATCCAGGGGACTACCATGAATGTGTCCACGGAGAACGGTCCACTAAGAGTGAAGGCCGTTTATGCAGGGTCGAGTTCAATGGTGTCCTCTTCAGGGAAAATCCATATAGGACATTTACACGGTGAGAAACAGGAGCAAAGTGGTGATTCAGAAATTTGGATGGATTTTTACCTGCTTTGCACACTTGAGTTAATATTTCTGGGTTTATGGAAGACCACAAAACTTTCCTCCTGTTGCTGATGTAGTTTTGAAGGTTTTATGTCTGAGTTGTACCGTGTGGGTGCCTGTAGTACTCATGGTTAACACGCTCTTATTTATTGAACAGGTGAAGCGTGTGTGCGGAGCGACACGGGGGATGTCATCATTGGTACGTGAACTTTCTCAGACGATCTGTCTGATTCTGAGTGCAGTAATAAAGGCCTGTTGTGATTCTGCAGACAGTTCGAGTGGAGCACTGACAGCTGTCACTAATGCTGGAAACATTGATGTGTATGTGGACCAGACTGGAACAGCTGAGCTTCATACCCAGCAAGGTATTTTACACAGCAAGAATAGTTCTTACACACTTCATTCCTCTTACTGTTTAGCTCTATAAGGAAATCACAAAGGATCAAATATTTAAATTGAGGTCCATTCATAGGAACTACAAAATTCAGCTCTAAATTTACTCATTAATATACTTTACACTTTCTACAGCTGCTTGCAGCTGTAAAAAGTACTGAACCACATACTGATTGGATGTTAGCCTATTCTCTTTTTTTTACTGGTAATAATGATTACATGTGTCTTCCTTCCCCTTTGCTAAATCATTTATTCTTAAATAATCATTATTTTAAATTTATTCTAAAAAAAATCATTATTTTTTAAACGACTGCTGCTTTATTATTTTGTATTGCATTGCATTGCATACGGCATGTATCATATGTAGTGTCACCAAGCATTGGGACATGTCTCTGCTACATCTGTAATCTTAAATTAAGAAATAATAACAAAGAATTACAGTGTTGGAGCTTATTTCCTCAAAAGCTTTCACACTTCTACAAAGGTGCTGTGTGTGTTCGTGTGCCGGCCACTCTGAAAGCAAGAGTCCAGCTGTGTGGGACCTCTGTGGACATCAGCTCAGAGATCTCTCAGGAGACAACACACCACTCGGATAAAGGAAAAGCTGTAGTTTTGGGTGAGTAGCTTCTTTATCTGTGTGTTAACTAGGATATTACTCCAAAAGAATTGTAGGAAATCCCAGAATTGTTTTCATCAATCTTGCTAGAATTTCTGTTTATACACTTCCTAGCATTTATGAATGCTACCCACAGATCAATGAACAGGTCTAGTTTAGATGTTAATGTGATCTTAGTGTTGGAATTAATAGATGTAGTTGTTTTGCACATAGTCAGTGAGGCCGTTTACACCTTGTATGAACATGCGTTTGTTGGACAGTCAAATTTCACTTGACTACATATAAAGCCAGGTGAAAACACACACAGAATGGGTCTGTGAGTGCTGACAAGCAGGTGAGAGGATAAAAAGAAAATGCAGGGTTGAAGATAAGCTAGGCTGGAGTTATCCCCAAACCTAGTGCCTTCACTTGTCCATTCTTGTCCATTCATGTGGTAATGGAGGAAAAAGTGAAAAGGAAGCAAAACAGATTAACATATTATTGTATTTTCTAACATGAAACACATGTTCATGCAAGGTGTAAGTAAAGTGGCCACTTCTAGTCATGTGTGAACACACCACAGCACAGCACACAGTGTGAACAATGTGAAATTCTTTCTCTTTATGCTTTTAGCCTAGTGGTGGCAGCATAGTCCTTCCATTTAAACTCTACTATTTTGTTTCATTTCCTGTGTTTGTATATTTGTTTGTTACAATTCAAACAGGATCCCACTGAAAATGAGACTGTTGTCTCAGTGGGACTTTCTGTAATAAACAGGCAAAGATAAACAAAATAAGCATAAATAAATATATTCCATTAATAGAAATATCAATATAAGCTTGCATCCGTAGTCTCTACCATCTCTCAGGAATAATAATTACTACACTTCAGTTCTTTACACAGGAAGGTAAACCAAAACACTGGGGGAGAAAACAGCAGTTACAAACTATAGAAGAAAAACAGGAAGGCAATACAGTTATCTTAAACAAAAAGGTTTTAATGTGGGTTTTAAAAACACTTTCATTGCTAATGTTTACTGGAACACTATTTCAGAGTGCCCTCATTCAGTCATGCTCATCATGCTGTACACTGAAACTCTGTGTTTGTGTTTGTGCAGCCCAGCTGAACGGTGGCACTGAGGAGGACGGCTGGATCAAAGCCACTGCGGACAGAAGCGCTGTGAGCCTTAAGACCCAGAGCTGGTTTGAGACTCTTAAACTGGGGAGCTGAGAGCACTTCAACTGGATTAAAACATGGCAAATGCTTAGTTAAATAAAACACCTGTGAGAGCTGTGATTGCACAAATACAGTTGTATAGCACTTTCCTTTACACAGCCTGCAGTGCGAAGAAGAAGAATCAGAGCAGCAGCTCATTTCAGATAAATCAGCAATGCTAATATTACTAAAAATGAATGAAATCCAATAGTAATCAATTAGCATTATTTATATTTTGGGAACTGGGGACTACAATATTCTATTTATTATTGCCAACATTACTATGTACAGCTCAGCTACTCCTTTAAAGTACCTGTACCAGTATGTGTGAGCTTTATGGAATAAAGAGAGGATAAATCTGCTCAAAGGAGACAGTGTTGTCAGGATTGAGCGTAACCATTACTTTAGTTTACAGATTTTGCTGCAGCACAGTTTTAAGTGTGGTAAACGCTGGCTGGGTAAAAGCTAAGGTTTCTACAGACGGTCCAGTATTGCTGATGTTAAAGATGGGCTCCTCCTCCTCCCAGTGGCTCTCCAGTTTGCCTGGCGTCGTGATGGGCGGCAGCAGCCTCCCCGTGCTGTCGTAACCGTAGCAGCATGGCACATCATCATTGCTGTGCTCCCAGTGCTGGACACATGGCTGCAGCCTCAGAGCAGCCTGTCTGAGGGAAAACAGGTGGAATGCACTTTATTAAACAGCACTTCCGACTAGACTATCTGGACAAAAGGCGGTCTTGGTATATCTGGCTGCTAACTAACAGCAATGGTCTCTTTACAGCTGATCTGCTGATAACTATACTTTTACCACACATATAACATATTAATTTACCATTTCTGTGACATGCCATGCCCATCAGCCTGCCCGGGGCAGTGAGTTGGGCTGGGCCCTTATCAAACGCATTTGCACCTGGAGAATACGGTGTGCTTGGGAAAATTTTTCTCTCTGCGAACAGAGCTGACAGCATTTTTTTCCCACTTTTGTTGTTTTAGGGTTTTGTTTGGAGTTTATAGCTTAGCTTTGTAGTTGTTCCATTTGGGCCTGTGTTGACCACACCGACAAGCAGGGGACCAACAGGCTGTCAAAATGTTTTGAATCATTGATGTGTGTTTGTGTATATGTGTTGCATGTCCAGAGCTCCATCGTTTATGGCTTGAATGCCGTTGGAAAAAGTCAGATTTCATGTGGCTTTTTGTTGTTCAGACTGCAGAAAATCTGTCAGATGTGCTGAAAATCGGATTTGAGCTGCCTGTCTGAACAAGGCCAAAAAATAACCTCTCTACGGGCTTCCCAGAGTCATTCAGTTTGACCTCTGGACTAACTTTATTTTCAGTATGTTTGGCCAGGTACTAATACTGTTCAGCGTAAAATGAAACTAAGCCAGTGTGTACCATTCTCAGTGCCAAGGAACACTGGAGTGATTTAGTCAATCATACATCCACCACTCCTTGCAAAATCTTTCATCAGTACTCTATGAAAAACTATATAGTCAGTGAAAACCTATACGTAACAGTTCTTTATCAAAACAGAAGAGAAATAAATCATGCAGTGCTGAAAAGACACAAATGATATGAGCAAATCTTGACATGAGCTGTGGTTGTGGTGCAGTGTTGGCAGTAGTGAGGTATTCACCTGGAGATGTTCCTGCAGAACAGCATGCTGATGGAACACAGCCGAGGGCATCCCCGGTGCAGGAAACGAGGAGTGCGGTCGGTCAGGTGAACACAACCGCTCACATCAAGCTCTCGGAGGTAGTGGCATGCCCCTGATAGATACTGCACAGCTGTGTCAGTCATCTGGGGTTTGGAGCAGCAGTGAATTAGTTAAATCTTGGTTTTAAAAAAAAATAATAATAAAGCAGCAAATATTGAATGGTTTCCTGTCACAGCATTAAAGTAAGGGTCATCTCTGTCTTACGACATGATTTATCCGTTTTGGTCCTGTTGAGGAAACCAGAAAACAACAACTATGAACTGAATCAGGCTTACTTTGGGGCATCCAGCCATCTTGAGTGTGACAATATGTCTGCAGTAAAAGGACAAAACTTTGATAGACTGGTCAGATAAAGCCATGCAGTGACGCATGTCCATGAGCTCCAGCTGTCGCACCTGCCTGCAAAATTTCTGCTCCAAAATTGAGAAAGTGGGGAGGGGTTAGGGATGGAATAATGCACAAAGTGTATGAATACACAGGAAAAACATATTTCAAACTATTATTCGCATGCTCAACAAAATTCAAATGCTAACAAAAGAGAATTTGTAAGCAACTCTATCATGTGGCCTAAATAACTGCAATTAATAAAAGACTGAAACCAAAATTGTGAAAGTTGGCCTGCCTCTATTCCAGTATCTGTTATCCATTCACATTCAGCTGCAGTGAGCTTCCTCAGGCTGCGGTTTGCACCCAGTGCTATCAGACCCTGCAAAAGAAATAATGGGAGTTTCTCCTGTTTCACTTTGTTTTCAAAAGAGGATCACTTCAACAGATTTTGAATTTGGGGTGGGCAGTATGGGATGAAATTAATATTTGTGATAAATTATATCACAGCATGTTTTGTGAAATAAAAAGAGCCTGCACAGAACAACCATATTTGGATGTGAGCTTCTAGTTCCATCATATAGTTTTACTAATTTATCTGGATCAGTTGTTTATTTTTGTTTGTTTATGGCACGCTGTGCAACTTTTGTCACAATAACACTGTGGCAGACAAAACTGCAAATTGTGAAAGAAGTTTTGGACATGGCAGTGTTTGACCTTTTACTGTGAACTGCATTTGTGGGTTTATGGGTTTGCATAGCTGACAAAGGTGAACACTGATTTTCTGTCTGATAACATTAAGGCTGTCTATTACAAGACAACAGAAGTTCAAGTGTCATACCGCCCACCTGTACACAAAATGGAGTTTGAAAAGTCTGAATAGAAGTAGGCAGAGTTGAACCTGATCTTGAATGTTACAGCCTGTGATGTCGAGAGTGAGAAGTGAAGGACAGCTGCCCAACCACTCGAAGCTGTTATCTGTCAGATTCTCACAGTAACACAAACTCAGGGAGTTCAGCTTGCCACATCTGGATAAACACACATGCACACACACATATCACCTTTTAGATACAGCTGCTTTGTATCACATAGTGTGTATTTGGGGGTATGACCATCTTCACCTCTGAGCGAGCCTCATGATGGACAGGTCATTGATGAGACAACAGTTGGATAGATTGAGCTCTAGCAGTTTTGAGGCAGATGGCCCATCAGCAATGCAACGGATCCCAGCATCACTTAATCTGGGACACACACACACACAATTCTACAGCAAAAAAACCACAGTGACTACAGGCTTGGTTAAACAGATTAGAGTACAGTGTAGTTTGGTGAAAAATCTAATTTACACACGTAGCAAATCAGCCAAGGTGTATTTGGTGTCTGGCTTTTACAGTATTGCACTGGAGCTACGAGGCTATTCACTGCTTCTATGCAACATCCTTTTGTCCAGTTTTCTCCATTGAAAAACTAAAGAAGCAAACTTTGGATGGCATTTGTCTTGGTCGACTGACTACCTTTAGAGTAAATGGAAAGTTGTGTGAAAATTTGATTTGTGGTACTTCAATAGACTTTTATACAGGCTTCATAATTCCGTATCGTTCTATAATAGTTATTTTTCCTACTTGACAAAGTCTGTGATGTTAAGGCTGCTGAGGTTCTTCAAGCTTCCAATATACTTCATACTGGCATCAGTCATGCGAGAGCAGTCAACAACATGCAGCTCAGTCAGGTGAGGGGAACTCCTGCACAGAACCTTCCAGCTGCTGTCCGTCAGGCGGCTATTACCTGAACACAGTCAGGAAAAAAAATCTTGTGAATGTTTTTTTCAAGGATCCAGCAAAGATTCATCTGACGTACAGCTGTTTTGACCCACAGTTCAGACTTTAATTAATTGTAATGCAAAATGGGGTAAATATTTAGACCGCATTTAGTATTATTGAGGTTCTGAGGTTAAGATGTAGCAGAAAAATGGCAAACCTTCAATTTTGAACTTTTTCAAGTTGGAAACCTCTGCAATGGCTTTGAAGGCTGTATCTGACAGATGTGGTGATTCCACTACAGAGACCACCGCCAGCGAGTGACACTTAGAGACCAGCGCCTGAGGAGATGGTTACAATCAATATGCATCAACGGTCACCTGTCCACTCCCTAAAGATCTACAATCTCTAGTTCTAATCGCAGTTTGCCACTCTTGAACAGCTAATCGATCTTTTAAGTACTTGAAGAAGTGCAAATTGAGTTCTAGAGTTATGGGCTGACGTTGGCAGGAAGGTAGAGATGATGACCACTCATAGAGTCTTCCAAAACATCTTAACTGTCGTCACATTTTGATTACAGTACCTGAATACAAGCATCGGACAATGTGGGCATATCATCAAACACAATGTGCTGGAGCAGACTGCAGCTTTCAGCTATGTATCTGAATCCATCCACTGAAATCTATGAAAAACACAAGACTTTACATACATTAAAAACATTTACAGTGTGACAAAATCTCATGATGGATAGACCAATAAGTCTGATCCAGTCTGACTTACATTAATATCGTGTTGCATTAATTTCAAACATTCAAAGTTAAAGTTTACCCTTCTACTGTAAAGTTACTGTTTTGAAGTTTTGCTCTCACAGGGGTGTGTGACTTGGTCCAGGCTATTGGGCTACAGCCCTGAACATTTTTAATTGCCCTAGTTTTCTTCTGGGATTGAAAATATATTCAGATTCATATTCATATTGCTTGTATGAATGTATGGGACACTGGTGCACCCCCATGCAAAATACATATCTGCAACTAGCTGTGGGCTCAGGCCCTGTTGTTGGTACTCTTCACATGATCACCTTAACAAATATTGCGAAATAAAATGTATAAAGAGCAAATTCTATTGCTTTCTGTTAATAGGTTTGAGACAGAAACGAATTGCACTTGGATTTCATGGAGCCGAATGACGAGAACCATGACTTAATGATAGTTATGGATGGGCCAAGCCCCTGATGTCATGCACCTCTTCTGACAGCAACTATATATACAACTAAAGGACTGAAACTGTAGGGACTGCATAATTGTGAGCTCAGGTCAAAATCTATGCTGAGTTTGCACATAAACCTTCCTGTGAAATCTGTATGTTATAAGCTGACCTGAGTACAGCCAGAAAGGTCCAGGTGTGTGAGCCCATGGCAGCCTTGTCCTGTGGTTAGAAACTGCAGGCCTTTATCTGTGAAGTTCTTGCAGTAGGCCAGACTGAGAGACTGCAGTGTCAAACAGGACCTTAAAAACAACATCAAAGAGCAACTACACTACTCCAACGAGATACATCAGTGTTCATTTTCTTCCAGAACTGAATCACAAATCACATTAAAGAGGTAACTGTAAATGGAGTAAACATACACAACAAATCACAACAAGAGGATGTTAATATGAGGACAAAGCAATGAGGTTATGGACAAAGAGTGAGCACTACCTGGACAGGAATCGCAAAGTGCCATTGGTGACGCTGGTGTAAGACAAATTAAGACTGAGAAGAGACGGGCATGCTTCTAGAATCATCCGCATAATCTCATCCTGTCATTAGGGATTTATTCAGAAATGAGTCGTGTTAGGATCACTGAAATCCACTCACAGAAGCTAAAAAAACATTGTTCATGCTACTCACACTGATGTTCGTGCATTCTCTCAGATTGAGCTCCTGCAGGTTTTTACATTCACCTTTGAAAAGATGCAGTACAGATTTATTGATTTTTTATAGAAATGTCTACTGCAACCTCAAATATATTAAATATAATGATGATAATAGCTTTATTTAAAACACATGTCATCATTAAAATGCAGCTCAAAATGCTTCACAAAGTATTTGAACAGTACAACATAAAACTTGCACAGAATTAAAAGAACACGTCTGCTTTGTAAATTTTTTTTAAAAAAGGGGATTCTAAATAATCTAATAAGTGCTAAACTGAATAATAGTGTTTTCTGTAGTTTTTAAATAATAATAGGTGATAAATAATGAATATTATTAGGTAAAGAGTTCCATATCCTAAATATCTTAAATAACAGAAACCTGCCTCACCAGCACTTTAATCATGAGAACATTTAATAAAGACAGCACTGGTTTATCTTCTAGTAATATTCAATCTGGAACATAGTCCTTCAGGCTTTGTGAAATATATGAAGGTGTTAACCCTTTAAAGCTTTAAAAACTAGTAAAAGAATCTTAAAATCAATTCTAAATGAAACAGGCAACAAGACAGTAAAGCAGATGGAATACAGTTCTCCTTTTTTACTATTACTTTTATGCAATAGGAATACAATTTATTAACAAATTAACATCATGCAGTTTTTATATTTATATAATATGTTTGAGCTGACAGATTAAAAAAGACCTCATTAACTCTGCATGTGTTAACATTAGGACTGCAAGCTAACATTCACTTTCAGATTTTGTAGTAGTGTTTTCCATTACCATGTCACTGCTGTGCTGAAAATAATCCACCACTTATATTATACCTGCTCACTGGTGGTCCTGTGGGGATTCCTTACTGATAATGAGGGTAAAGGGGGCTAACAAATGACGCAAAAAAACAAACAGACTACAGTCAGTGATTATAAACTGTACTAAACTACAGTAGAGCTAAAAAACGGACTATGAGTGAAGGTCTACCCAGTGAAGTGGCTTGTTAGTGTATATTCATCATTTTAGATTTTTTTTCAGAGTATATCTGACTTGACTTTATTTGAGTTTAATTTTTGACTGCATATTCATATTGTTGTTGTCTCTGTGTCTCTGAGTGTCTGTGCAGTCGTAACCAAGGCAGTTTCCTCTGGGATCAATGAAGTTTTCTGATTCAGATTTTACTGGGTTAATATGGAAAAACAGCACAGATCTGAAAATACACGTTAGCATTATCACATCTCCATGCGTTAAGGATGCTGTTTATCATCCCACCATCAGTATCACTGGTAACTTACTGATGCATCTAAAGCTTGCATGCTGCAGTGTAACACAACCACTGATGTTCAGATGAGTCACAAAAACACGATACGTCTGCAGTATTCTTTCCACAGTCCTGCTGGTAATCCAGGGTTTCTCAGCAGAGAAATTCACCTGTGGTAGAGCATATAATGTTAAAAGAAACCTGGGCTCCTATCAGGGGAAAACCCATCTCTCAAGAGGCCTAAGCTTGTATCACTGACCTGGCTCCAGAGAGAGCAGGTCTGGGCAAGAGCTTTCCATGCATGACACGTCTGAGCACATTTCAGCAGATCTCTTACACCCAAATACTGGAATATCTGGAAAAAAAAATGAAAAACAAACAGGTAGAACATGCTTAAGTGATTGTACCTTGTTTCTATACATCAATATTATTTATATGTTTCCTCAATTACAATTTTCAATTACATTTTCAAAAAAAAACAAAACACTTTTTTTAGTAAGGCCTTCACAGTCAAAGTACAACATTTTTGTGTTTATCCTCAGTTCCTGACCAACAAGCAAGGACCAGTACTGCCCATTCCATATGACTGTATAGTTGCTCTGTGTTTTTTTTATTTCACACATACACATGATTTCCCTTAATCAAAGTCAAAGTGAACTTTGTTGTGATCTCACCATATACAAGTACACAGAGAGACGAAATGGCGAAGCTCAGGTTCCACAGTGTACAAATAATGCAACAGACATAAGACGTTGTGCGACATACAGAACAGTGCAGATAAAGAAGTATGTCACCATTATAGTTATCCAGGTAGGACCATTAAACTGCTGCTGAGGTTTATGAGTACTCCAAACCTAATCTGGGGGAAAAAATCAGCAGTGTCAGCAAAGCTGCTGCTAAAGTTGTGGGTCTTAGTAAGACTAACTGAAAGAGTGTAGAGACTAAACCTTGTGAGAGGCACTGCAGTATTCATTTCATTTCATTACTAAAATAAATGAAGCCATGAAAGTCCAGCCTATAGATCAGATTGTAGCTGCCCATCACAGAAAGGGAAAAACCATAACATGTTAGGAATAATTCCTAGTGAGGCTTGCACTGATGTTTAGAGCTTGATCAGTGTTTCATAACTGATTTTTTTTTAATCAGAAAGAGTGTAGACAAATTAATTTATACAGAAAAAGCCTTTTACCTTGAATGAGAGTTTCCAGGGCAGCAGAGATAGTCTGTCATGTCCATCTGTTTGTGGAAGTCCTGTAGATTCACCATGACTGTCCAGCATATCTTTGTCTAGTCTCTGACCAAGTACACACACACACACACACACACACACACACACACACATATATATATGCACATTCATCACAGTCATTTACAACTGAATTAGCTAATAGTACATTCCAGACTACCTCAAAGTACTCCTTCGTTCTTTTTGAGTCTTGCACCACATGGCGCCATTCTGTAATGATGATTTTACAGATGCAGGCATTCCATACTCCCTGTATTTTCCTCACTGCATCTGTTGCAAACAAAAAAAATTTCTCTTCTAAGGAGTTTTCTTTTTTATAAAGGTCCAAAAAAGAAATCAGTGAGAAAAAAGAAAACAATTAAAAGGTTTTATATAGTAAAAATTGAAGTTGATAGCCTAAAACTGAAATAAATAAAACAAAAAGAGCAGAGAAACTGGTAAAGTGAAATTCATAATGGTGCCCTGAGTATTAAAAAAAAAATCTAACCTGTTTCAATGCCAGCCCCTTTGTTGTTGCCTCAGGAGGCTGTGCCCACCCAGTTTGATTTCTAGGCCCACTCAAATACTGTTTGGCATATAAACTTTATAAAAAACGTTCCAGACTGTCTTGCTTCCTTCCACCACCATCAGTATTCACCTAAATGTGGGTGTGTTCAAGCTAAGCACTTTTCTTCTGCCACAAGTACATCTGACATTTTTTTCTAATGAGAAGCTCTACAAGGTGGTCTGAAAAATTCTGCCATCAGTGGTTTTTTTTCGTTGTTGTTTTTTTTATATATATATATTTTGTCATAGTGCTTCAAAAAGCAACAAGTTAAGCAGAGGGTGAAGTTCTCAGTGGTAGTAGTGTTGTTAGACCAGAAACACACTTCATGCAAGGGCACAAATACAAATTGCATATTGTTGCGCTCTAAAATGTGGCAAGGCGCAATTCATAGAGTGAAGCAAACATGAGCTGCATTCTGAGCATTACAGCAAGGAGTCAGGCAGTCTTGTACCATCAGGATCTTTCGCTTGACTCTTATGGCAAACCAGTAGTCTGATGGGTGGGTCTGTCAAAGAACTAACCCATTCATATTAACACATATGAGAAATTATCGCCTCTTAACTATAATAGAAGCAGCAAACTCATTGACATTTATCCAAAGCGACTTCCATTCCCTAACTACAGGGGACACTTTCCCTGGAGCAACTTGGGGTGAAGAGTCTTGCTCAGGAACCCAGTGGTGCTATGCCTGAAGGTAGGATTCGAACCCATGACCTCTTGGTCCAGAGGCAAGCATCCTATCCACTAGGCCACCACCACCACCACCACCCCTACCACCCCTCTCTACTCTCACTGTGACTATTGGAAAAACAGTAAATGATGTTCAGACATCTGATTTGTCCTCTTTGGAGTTCTGAGAAACCTTATAACGCACTGCGAGTTTGTGCATTTGCAATGCATTGGCTGGGCATTGTCATTTGTGTTCATGTACTTCCATTGAGTATGTTTCTGGCCCAGTGGTTATAATGTGTGCATCATGCGACATGCTCCAGACAGTGCACACAGCCTAATTTCACAAAATAGTGAAATTTAAGTGCATACATAATTAAAAATGAAACAGGTAAAACGACTAATAATCCACTTGATTGTGATTGAGAGGTTAGACACCACTCCTAACAGAAAGTGTTCACCAAAGATTTATACCTAAATAAACAAGTGCCCGCCTATAGAGAACCAAATGTCCAGTTTAATTTGATTTGAACAACAGATCTATCTAAAACCACGTACCGGCCTGTTTGTGCTTGCGGAAGTGTACCCACTCTACCCAGCTGGTGAAGACACGGCCTGTGCTCCTCAGTATGTAGTGCCTCTCAGCTGCCTGAGTCATGAACAGCAGCCTGGTGGCCTTCATTCTCTTCTTCATAACGTGCCGCTTCCAGCCTCTTTCCACAAGAACAGTCCATCATCAACTCAGACAGATTTAGCGTGAACAAACATGGAATTACTAATACTTATTCATTACCAGTAAATCAATCAACTCTACCCAGTGTCACATAGACAGCTGAGTACATTGTGACACTTACGCAAAGCACATTTTGGTCAAACCCTTGCGATAACACGAGTAGGCTTTCTCTAGCACATGTGGCTGAATCTGAAGAACAGAGAAAAAAAAGAGGTTTAGGGAACCATGGCACGGTTTGTGGGCTAACATTACTGATGTAAACCCATGGTTCACAAGAGCCAAATAAAAATGAGGGATACCACATCATCTGGATCTTCAAATATGTCATGCACCAAACTCGGTGGCAATGAGGAGACGGTGACTTGCTCTCCATCACCAAAACACGAATGCCTGAAAGGATTTTGCATATAAAAAAATTTGAGTCATAGTATATTTTTGTAATATTTGGCTCAATACTTCACAGTTTTAAGAACTGCTAAATTAAACTATGGCCACCAGGGCTGAATATGAGTGGTATAGGAGGTTGCTTGGGGCCTGGGAGGAACTTTGGAGTATGTGCTTTTATTTTCATATTTCTACTTTTGCTGTAGTTGTAGAAATACACACTTACTCTCTCCTCATTAAATTAATTACATTTAAATTATTTTTAATACTTGCTTATAAAAGCATAAAACTGGCCTGGTACCCAAGTGGGATGGTGCTTATGGCACCCAAATGTTCAGAAATGTCCCTGATGTCCACACACTGAAGGAATATTGCGTTACTAGTATACTACAGTACATACCAGCCATTCCCAAGGCTCTGGCTCTCCTGAATGGCCAAAAGCTTCTTTTCAATGAAGCGTAACGGATCCTCCGGGCAGGAGATACACAAACCAGACAGTAAGGCCTGAAGAATGGAGAAAAGAAGTCATGCTAAGGGCAAGTTCTCACAGCCATATGCCTAGCATAGGCCTGCTATTGTTTTCTTTTAAATATTTTTCTTTGATAGTAATTTATGTGGACTTTGTACATGCTAGATTTCAGAAAACATTGACAGCACTGATAGATACACAATTCGCAGGTCTTTGGTTGACACCCAGATAGACAGGCTTTCATTATATTGACAAAATATTTAAGATTCATACATAAAACAGTTCATTAAGCTTTGAATACACAATAGTATAATACTATTAAATTAAATTACATTAAACTACATTAAATCAAATAACATTAAATGAAATTAACTAAATTAAATTACATTAAATAAAACTGAATTAAACTAGCAGAACATTGTATTGAATGAATAGCTAAACACAGCATTATTTTTGTTATTCACCTTGAAAATCTGAGGAAGCGAATGCTTAAGAAAATACTCCCTTAAAACAGGGTCTTGGATTTCAGGGGAAGTCATAACGACTATAAAATAATTAATTATTAACGAGACAAAAGCGTACAACAACTGTGGAGAAGTTAATAAATCTGGAAAAGTTTTACAGACACGCTGCACCAGGAACTGGAGGTGTTTACAGGTCTGTTGCTAGGAAACCGTCGCACGTGGCTGGCCAATAAAAACACATCCAGGCAAAACAAGAATCTTCTACTTTCTCCTGCTCCTGATTCGGGGTCTCCACAGCAGATCAATCGTCTCCATCTCCTTCTGTCCTCTGCATCTTCCTCTGTCACACAAACTGCCTGCATGTCCTCCCTCACCACGTCCATAAACCTCCTACCAGGCCTTCCTCTCCTCCTCTTCCCCGCAGCTC
>JBBPCZ010141738.1:0-20263 GCA_037974445.1 Brycinus macrolepidotus | reverse complement strand
ATAGTTCATAAAAGAATAGCAACCTGTGCATTTTACACACACACACTGCCGCAAATTGTACAAACAGTGAACAGAAAAAAAGGGAAAAATGGTCTCTTATTTTTTTCCATGGCTGTATATCCTACAGTATCCAGACAGTTCTTCTAATTAGTGAGTTCTGCTACTTTGAGATGATACAGCCACTGATGACCCAGGCATTCAGTTGTGCATGGCCAACTTCTATAATCTTCATAGAAAAGCACTGACCAATAGATTGGAGCACTCTTGTGCAGCACATGAGCACAAGGGCACCGACCCTAAGGTACAAAGCCTCTAGCACTGGGCTGTTGAGGAATGGAACTCCATTAACTGGAATGATGGAGCTCCATCCAATACATTTGGCATGAGCTGGGGTGGCTTCTGTGATCCAGAACTAATCACCCAACAGTACTTGTCCTCAGTAATGTTTTTCTGGTTGAATGCAATCAAATCCTCACAGCAAAGTTAGTGAGCAAAGTAGGATATTGTAGGAACTACATGTAATTTTAGGCTTTATATATTTTGAATTGATGAAAGATAAAGGTTTTGAATGATAAAGTGCATATGCCACATTTGTCTTGTATATTATTTTTCCCCTGAATCCTTTTTTGACATTTCTCTGGGATTATATTCCAAAAACGATCATATTTCATTTTACATGACCATTTACCAGCTGCCCTCCATCCCTTAGAATGAAAACAGGCTGTTTTTGTTACTGTGCGTTTAAGACTGATATATTTAAATGACCTCTGCTCTCATTCAAAAAAAGGAGTTGGGGCTAAAACACTCTTTACAACTTCTTTCAATGCATTTATTTTCTTTAGTGTGACTTCTTAAACTGCTTGTCTTTGAACAGATGAGATGCACCTTCTCCATCTTCCCACTTTCCATAGAAATGTTCTTCTTTCTCTATCACTTCTCCTCTGTCTGCAGTTGGTACAAATGCACTTCGAGTGGATTTGTACCATCCCCTATCCAAGTGAGCTGATTTGCACATGACATATATGAAACGGCAGGTCACAGTCGAGATGCAAACTGGAGTCAGTAGGTTTTGCATGTTTTTAGGAAATCTGGCCCATAGTGTACGTAGCGGTTCACACCGCATGCGGTGGTAATAAGGTTAGAGTGAGTGATGGAGGTTAGCGAGCGTCAGGGGTCTGTGAGTGGGGCGAGGGCTGGAGATTAAAGGCCAGGTGGACACTGAGTGAAAGCTGTGAAGTGTGTCATTGAAAGTGTATCCCGATGAGTGTGAAGGCAACCACCCTCTGATTTGTTGATCTGCGATGTCTTCTGTGAAAGCCACATGGTTTTTACTGCATAGAAATGGACAGAAATAGAAACTCATACTTTCAGAAGGCTGAAATACGCAAGTGCGACTCAACAAATCACTCACAGCCAGTTTCCTAGACTGAGAGGAATTTTCACTGGTGATTCACCAGAACACCAACTCGGCTTGATCTATATCTGGGAAACTAAATGGTTGTGTACTGTGAGCATCCTGAACTTTCCAGATCACTTTCAGTGGGTGTTTTGATGAACTAATAGTTTAATCTGAAAAAAAAAAAAGGTTGCAATAGCACAGGGCATTGTAACCATGTAACCATTAATAATTCACTAGATGTTTGTAGACACTGGCTTATCCAGCTTTTCTTCTGAAACCAAGGATATTAATAGGGAGTTTGTAACTCTTTCCTGCAGTAACAGCTTTTATTCCGGGAAGGCCACTTGATGTTGGGACACTGATGTGCATTCAGCCAGATTTCAGAAAACATGTCCCATATGTGCACCATCATGACAGCATCATGAAGCACCCTCCTCTCTGCTACTAAACAAGCCCCCTAAGGGTAATGCCACACTACTTATCTGTCTCTCGCTCGCTGTTTTATTGCTTTCACAAGAACTCATTCGCTCACACTTTCCTTTTCTACTTTCATTTCATCTCCTCTAAGCCTTTCTCTCGCTCTCTTCTCTTTCTCTCTGTCTCTCTCTTTCTCTCTCTCTCTTTCTCTTTCTAGATATATTTACATATATCTCCTTCTCACTCCTATAGCCTCTATTAATGAAAGAATGTTACTTCTTTTGCATTCTGATTTGTGTCACTGCACTACACACACACACACACACAGAAACGCAGTGCTATGCACACGCAAATCCTGCGGCGCAACCCTGGTGCTGGGTTCCGTGGCATCTCCGGATCATTGGGTTGGAATAAATCCTGGTGCCATGTTGGAGCCTGAACGGGTGTTTGAGTGTGTGTGTGCGTGACACACAATGAGAGGGAGAGAGAGAGAGAGAGAGAGAGAGCAGCAGTCTGCTGGAAGTGAAAATGCTGAAATTGAGTGTCAGACAATCAGAAGCAGCAGTGTCCCTCCCTAGAGATCAACACATCCCCGGCCTCATACAGCCTGTCTTTGGCTGCCTAATCGCACGGAAAAGACTTGTGCCCCTGTTCCCAATTAAAACAGAGGCACACGCCCGCATACACAGTCCGTTTGGGCTACATGGGCAAGGTACCATGTTGTAATTATTTTTAATAATGCATTTGTGATATACTTGGAAATTAGTACATTATTAATAAAAATGAGTAATACAGTAATTCTGTAATAAAGTAATTTACTGAGTAATTAGGCCTTTAAAAAAGTCAAACAGTACCATGAACTGCCTATATATACACAATGACATCCGTGGTGGTTTTGTTAGTGGGTGTTCCGACATGTTAGTGGGTAGTCTGACGATGGTCGAGCTCACTTATGTGATTCAGTGTCAAATGTGCTCCGACATATGCTCCCTAGATTCATTTTCCATTTAGACTGAATTCTGCGACATCTAGCTCCGACTCCCAGCAGTCTGTGCCTAGTACAAGCAGGGGCGGGCATGTCTGGCTGCTCGATGTCTTTGTAACAAATATTAATTAATTAATTTTAATTTTATTTACACTGAGAGTCACATACAAGCAAATGATGAGCAAGCCATTAAATGGCGATGTTTAATGCAGAAACATTTCAATTTGCTTCATAAAAAGTCTATGTTGTCAGCTGTATTAGCACCAAGCTAGTAGTTGTGCATGGAGATTTGGAGCTTGTTACTACTGTACTTGTAACAGACATTCAGGCAAGATATTTTGAATACTGCTGTTTTACACAGCCCTTCGATAATGACTTGCCCTGTTCTGTTCAAGCTGTAGTTTATAAGAGCAGCGGAGCTGTGAAATATAGATAAATTGTTCTATTAGCATGCTATGGCTGTACAATTCAACAGTTCATCATTTATATGTAAGCAGAAGATGCTAGCAGCTCTTTTCAGTGTTTTATTGCTCTCAAACAGGATGCTGCAGTGTGTAAGTTCTTGATAGGTCAGTTAGCTGTTAATTCTCCATTGTGTGTGTGTGTGTGTATATATGTGTGTACTAGGACACCTATTTAAATGAAAGGCTTTATATTTAACAGTCTTACTCAGCATAATAATCATAAATGAATGGAAATTAGTTGGGATGTGTGTGTGTGTGTGCGCGCGCGTGTGTGAATGCCACAGTAAAGGCAACAGTAGGGCCCTTGTCTCAAGCTTACAGCAGAGGCAGTGTGTAAGCTACATCTGACAGCCCCATTCTCATGGGACTCACTGTGTGCGTGTGTGTATCCGTGAGTGTCTGTGAGATCGTTTGTGTTTGGTAGATGTGCCAAACGTGGCTCTCGCCACCACAATACTGTGTATTACTCACGCTTCCAGCCTCTCATCTAATTCAATTCAGCGATGCTTTATTGGCATGACTGTTTCGATTACAGTTTGCCAAAGCAATTAACGGTGGCCAGATCTGTGTGTGACAGCCAATCTCTGTGGCCAGGCTGAGCTCCTATCCCAGCACACCCTGCGCCATTTGTTCCAACACTCATTCTCTTTTTCCTCTCTCTCCCCTTTATCAAAGTGGTTCATGCTAATGCCGTCAAATAAATTCTCCTACTTTAGCTCATGAGCAGCAAAGAAACATCTGGAGGCTCTTTTATCTTTGGGCATCGCAGGTGGCGCTTTGATAACCAAATGTTTTTCATGGGCTCCAATAACACTGACAAGAAAGCTGTAGTTTCATTATGTTAAAATGTAGTGTAACGACATTCTAAATACAGTATGGGGTATATTGAAGAGCACTGCACACGAAAAGTTTTTAGGCTGTTTTAGATCAAATAAAGACATCTGAAATGTATGAACATTTACACCTCTAAACATATTAACATTTACCTTTATGTTGCATTTCTCGAGTGATTCCTGCAGTGAAGAGTCCTGCGATTGGTTTACTTCTTCTGTCATTTCCTGATTATGTTGATGGTTAAACTAGCGCCTAAAAACTAACCAGTGGTAGCTATAAATGGAGCTGAACCCTGTTGTTTCCACCCAAAAGTTTACAACAAGTAGTTCACTACTACTGTATTACTACAGACCTTAAATAAAACACAGTTCTAATGGATAAAACTAAACATGACAGACATGACATGTATTTTTCTCAGAAATCATTAGACCTTCTCTGAGGGTCTACAAGGCCCTGAGGGCTGCCCTCTGGTGTAATGTTATAAAATATATATTTTTTAATTGACTTGACTTCTATATTCCTTTGTCTTTTTGGCCCTCGTTCCATTATGAACATTGGACTTTTGGGCACCCTGGTACAGATAGTCACACACTGGGAATATTATTACCTCTGCTAAATGTGTGCACACTCAATAGCTTTATAAGAGACTCCTACATTGTAGGTCCACCATTGATGCACAGTTTGTGTTAGCCATCCTCTAGCCCTTCATCAGTGGTCAGTTTCTTACCACAGTGCCACATTTCCTGGATATTTTTGGGTGGTGGTCAGCTCTCAAACTAGCAGTGATACTGACATGTAAAATCTCATTGCTGTGTCTGATACACTCATATCAAAAGAACATACTACTACAATGTCAATGTGATTGCTATACTGAGAATGGCCCACCACCCAATTAATGTCTGGTCAACAGCAGTCCTGCTGTCAGAAACTGACCTATGGTTAGTGTGGTTGAAAGAGGTTGATGAAGTGTGTAGCAACAGATGGGCTCCAGCCTGTAGCTGTACACTTACATAGTAGATCTATAAGGTACACGCCGCACATAACGTGACCAGTGAGTGGAAGTACCAGGTAACTGTTTCTAGTAAAATGAACCGTGTATGTGTGCACTCTTGTGTATTAACACCGAATCTGGAAGGGCTGTATTCCATCCAGAGATAATCGAAAAAAAAACCTCCCAGCCAGGCTCTGAAACCCTGATGTGTTTCCGTGACCTTCACAAAGTACTTTACATGTATGTGCTTCAAGATCCCTGCTGACATGTACCATCTTCAAACAGACTTCAGTGGTTATCTGGGGCATCTGAGCGTGAGTGAAAGAGAGTTGTCCTCCATGTTTCAGACCCTCCTGAGGATGCATCTTAGCAGAACCTTGACAGTGTGCTGGCCTTCATGGCTGATTCCTTAATGGTGATTTATAGTCAGTGTGCATATGTGATGTCACCAGCGGAGTGTACATGTGGCGAGACATTAAGTTCCACTGAGACTATGGAAGTTCACCGAACAAAGTCTCTAAACAAAGGCAACTCTGCAGACATCTCAGAGACTGATAGCGTGTCGATGGAGTTGTCCTAGGACCAGAATTTAGTGTTTGATACTGATACCAGGTGTAGTTATAACAAAAATCAAAACAACAACAAAAAAAAAATACTGTGGGGTAAAAAAGTGAAACACTTCTTATCGTCTAAACACCCAGTGAACAAAGAAAGTGTTTCAAATGGTTACCACTAAATTTAACTTCTCCAACAATCCTTCATACTGGCTCATTATACATATTCTAAAGGGAGGATGAACAATGAAATGAGATTGTATAGTGTAGCATTCATCACCATATTGTCCTTCAGCACCTATTGTCCTTTACCTAGCTGAGCCTGATTGGGTGTGACAGTGTATCAGGTTTGGACTCTTTTTTCACATAAAACATCGGGGTTTGGGCTTGGTTTCTAAAGAGCGTTTTTTTTTGGATGTTTTGTTTTTATTGAAAAGGAATATACCATGCGCACTGTATCTCATGCTCTCTCTCGTGTGTAAATATCATGTACAACATGTTACTAGTTTTCCTACGGATGAAATGGGCAGAAAGCTCCCTAAGGGGGAACTGTTTAAAATTCCAAATGAGTCAGGAATGTCTTTATTATGGAAACATTGTGACCCGGTTTGATGACCTTGTCAGATACGAAAACACACTACTCACATACAGTGCAGAACTGGCAGTAGTGTTTTGAGCTATGATAGCAGGAGGACTGGCATTTCACATTTAGCAGTAT
Organism: Brycinus macrolepidotus; assembly: GCA_037974445.1. Classification (NCBI taxonomy): domain Eukaryota; kingdom Metazoa; phylum Chordata; class Actinopteri; order Characiformes; family Alestidae; genus Brycinus; species Brycinus macrolepidotus. The sequence goes on along the minus strand of JBBPCZ010141738.1, from coordinate 13,901 downwards.
TGGAGATCAGGAGGGTTGCCTGTGTTATTCAGTAGTTGTTTGTGCTATACCTTTCAAAATGTACTGCCCGTAATTGTCTGTTACAAATAACAGTAGTTTAGACATCAGAAAGGAGTGAGTCAGTCTCCCTACATTATGTTTTTTGTGTAACTCTGCCGCGGTCAGTCCTGGCCAATGCTTTTATTTCTTTATTAGGATGTTTGAATCTAGCATGTGGATTTAGAGAAACTGCTTGTGTAGAACATTTTAGTTAGAACATTTAACCTCCATTAATGAGTACTCAGCCAGCTACAAAAAATGACTTTTTTACCAAAAAAAAAAAATCAGATTTTGCTACATAAATCCATCACTGTTTCACTGTCTTCAAACAGGCATTGCAGTAATATCACATTTGTATACGTTATTAACAACTGAACTTTTGAATTCTTTTTAGTATTAAAAAAAAACGAACCTTATGATTCACTGTATATCCAACAAACAATGATGGATGGGTGAGCTTTCCAAAGTTAAAATATCACTGACTTCTGAGTAGACCTTCTCAATGTTGGTGTCAGTAGAATAGATCATCTCCCTCATTTGCTTGAGGTAAGGGGAGATAAAACCTTGGACTGACCCCTCACCAGATGTTCACCTCTTGGTGGACGTGTCATGTGCTCATTCTTTCTGACGTATCACTTCAAGGATCCTAGACCGGAGCTCAAGATCAAAGCAAATACAGGCCATGGCAGTCAGTGCAGAACATGTTGCCTCTTGCTTGCTTTCAGGCTATTTCTAACCTGCAGATAATTCTCAAAGGTTTTTTTCATTGAGCCATTGATAATCCCTCCACCTTGAAATCTGCCTGGTCTGTAGGCAATTTGGTAAAGCGGCATTCGTTCGTTTCACAGCCTTTTGTACCACTTCTACACTTTAAACTTGTGTAAAGCTTTTATAGATATGAAACACTTGCCTTATGTTAAAAGAAGATTCGGTTTCTTTTTCTCACTTTCAAAATCTTTACCCTCCCCGGTTTCTCTTGAGCATCATTAAATTCCAGTTTAATTGCAGATGGTGCTACAGGGCTGTCTCTGTGGATTCCGAACACGAATACACATACATCAAAAGCAGAGAGGGCTCCTCCGAGGATTTCAAAACATATATTTGCACCTCGGAGTAACAGTCCTTCGACAAATTCAGAAAACAAACACAAGCAACTCCTAAGTCGTTTTTTGTTAGCTCTCGTGTGTACCCCCTGCTATCTGCTCTGCCCCCTCATTGCCCAGCCTTCTAGCTGTTAATCAATGTCTCCCCAAGTCTGCTGTGTTTGGGCTGTGTGTGTGTGGGTGAATGTGGGTGAATCAGACCTGAATCAATAGTGGACGGGTGGCGGGGGGTGTGTTCCCACACCAGGCCAGGCGCGCACACTCTCTACCAGGATCAGCAGCTCATTATCAGTGGGTTTGTCGCCATCGATCTGCACAGATGCGCAACGCTGCCATTTTCACCCTTGCTGTCTCCATTACTCTTTTGGATCGTCTTCATCTTCTGCCCCAGCTTCGGTCAGTTCACTGGGCTTCTCTCGTCTTAGACCTTTGTGTCTCATCTTCCCTCACCTTAACCCAGTCTATCTATGTCTGACCCTCCACACATGAGAAACACTGCTGGTACGGTGGTCTGCACAATATTTTTTACAGTGGGTACCTCATAATCCAATGGCAGGCCTTTTTTTCAGTGACTAATACTGGTTTTAAAGGACCCATTTCAAGAAATGATTTCCTCAATTAAAAGAAAAAGATACAATTTTAAAACATGTTATTGTCTCCCCCGTCCCAGTACATGGTTCATTTATAGAAACTGAGCTGCAAAAACTGCCCGGTTGAACTGTTTTCGTGATGGCACACATTCTAATTAACAATATAGAACCTGCCCAGGGACTGCAGGATGACAATTAGGTTAAATCTGGCACATTTTCTTTATGAAATAATAATGATGATTAATGTATTTTGTCCCTATTAACAAAGTAAATAAAGTAAAAACAGGAAAAACACTTACATTGAATCTATTAGTCTACAAGAAAACTTTTTTAACTTGTGCACCACTATGTGTCTGTGGGTTCATGTAGAGTGGACCTATTGTTTTTCAGTCAGTGTCCCTGCATTATGTTGTGCTATAGCCCAAATAACCCCCTTCTCTACTCTCCTCACTGGATCTACGCCCTCACTTTCACTTTCAGTTTTTGGATCACTTGTAAAATAATCATCCCTCAGTTGTTTCAGTTCCTTAATACTGTCAATCATTGTTCATACTTCTGCAGACCATTTCGGGGCTGACACCAGTTTCTTTTAGGAACACCCACTTTTCATCATGATAAAAAAGAATTACGTCCTGCCCACACATATTTCCTATCCAAATATCCTATTTCTCTTGGAAGTACATCATATTACTGAAGAAAAATATGCTCTAAATTTCCAGATTTCAGGTTGACTGTTGAGCAAGCTATAATCCAGATATGGAAATTTTATTTTGCGTCATAATCGGATTTTGTCGTATAAAGAAGTCTTCAAACTTGTCCTGTAAGCTGAGGAGGATGGATGTGTACAGTAGTGGCATTAGCCCTGTAGCTTATTTTTGTTACAAATTTTGGAACTTCTTAATCCACCCTGTATCTATCAGCATAGGAAGTGATGTGTGTGTGTGTTTTTTTTTTCATTTACAATGAAAAAAAAAAATACTAATGCTCTAAAGTGAGAGAGCAACAGGAGCCCAGGAGCTGAACCAACACAACAGAATGAAATTAACCTCCCAAAAAGGAATTAGGAACTAAATATTAATGACTATGTAAATGACGTCGTTTACGAGTCTACACTGCTAATATTTAGAGGCTTACATCATTTGCAGTATTTATCCGGCAGGCATGACGAGCATACGTCGCACCAGCATGTCTGCCTGCAGTTACTTGTTGACCTCCGATTTAGCGCTAGGCATTCCTCCACCTCTGGGGACCTGTTCCTGGCTCTCCTCTCCAGTTGGAGATTCTCTCACTGGGAATTGCTGTCAGACATGGACATGCTGAAGGGTCCAGCTGATATAGCTGAGGAGATGTCAGAGGTACTCTGTCTGCCTCAATGATCCATACTCCAAACCAGCCCTGGCAGGAGCAGAACACCAGACAGATCCTCACAAACAGTTCTCCCTGATGGCTCGCAATTTGTCCATGGAGCTGAGTTGTTTGACCAGCATGATGGTGGTGGCTTTCAGATAAAAAAAAAAGAAGTTTCTCTTCATCAGAGAGGCTTGTCGTCCTGTCAAAACAGCTTGTTGTCCTGACCATTCGAAAACACTCTTCCGAACACAGCCGTCAGTCTTAATGTTTTAGAGGAGCCACATTAAAATTTATTCTCACGTTGGTTTTCTTTTATGTACCCAAAACAGTTGTAATTGACCATTTTCCAACCTCATTTTATCCTTTAGATAAAATGAGCCTCTTTTACTGAGCCTCCAAGAGTAAATGTAAATAACCTCTTTATTGATTGACTGCCCTCTATCGTGCCCAACTGAAAGCAGTTAAGGTTGAAAAAGTCATATAACTTCAGCAACAATGGCTGGGTCTAAACTGCTGTAGGCTGAATAGGTGGATATATGTAAATGTGTTGTTTTTTATGAGACTACAAAAACAGTTCATTTAAAACAGGATTGGGGTGGGAACAGTTTGTTTTGAAACATCTTTTTTTTTCATGCTTACATCAAACTCTGTAACTTCAGTTAAATCCATTTTTTTTTCCCATGATGCACAATTACTCTGCCTTTTTATTTAATTAACATAAAATGGAGCCAAAGAAACAGAATGGCATTACTTGCTGGCTTTAAAAGGATCTGTCCCCTCAAATATCCACACTGCTTCTCAAGTACCGCGGCCACACACATAATACCCGCCAGCTGAGTTCCTCTTTAATTCTCTTTGGGGCGTTTCTTCAGGGGTGTGAGACTTCGTCTCCAGGCCCATCCTGTACCTCATGCATGACTGGCATTCATTTGCCCTAGCAGATGTGCCCAGGCTCCCTGCAATTGTGCCTGAAATATGATGGGATTAAATTAGACAATTATAATATTTTCTCTGTGGAAAGGATGGAAAATATTGATAGAAGACACTTGACATTTTGGTCCAAATTCAAATTGTATCTTCTCATTTGGCAGCTCATGTGGCCTGTTGGTCAGGGGAGGTACACTCTGAAAATAAAAGCTTTCTTCAAACTGTCTCAACAGCAGAAACCTTAAGAGCACCTCCCGGAACCTCCACCTTGCAAGTTCTTTGAAGAACCTTGAGGTGGACCATCTGTTTTCTTTAGATTCTAGAAAAAAACCCAGTATTTTGATCTTTGAAACATGAATGATTTCTAAAAGGACTTTTATTTCAATAAGAAACCCCTAGAGGATCCTTCATTTTGTAGAGTGTGAGTTAAAAGAACATCCTTTGAGGTACACTAATGACATTTATAGTGTTTTATGTACCAAAAACAGATGTTTTTTTTTGTTTTTTTTTTCACCTTTTCCAACCTCATTTTATCCCTTAGAATTAAGCAAATTCATTATGTTACATTGCCTTTAAAAGTGGTATTAATAAATTACCTTCATTCTGATTGGATATCCTATATTGTGCCTCATTTAAAAAGTGGTCTGGACTAAAACAGTCTTCATAACTTCGTTGTGGATGGGTGAGACTAAACTGATAAAGGCTGAATAGGGGGATATATTGAAATGTCTTGGGTTTACTGACATCTTGGGAACAGTGCATACAAAAAGGCTGTTTTTGAAGCTTGGTTTACATAAAGGGACTGTATGGACCGTGGAGCAAAAAGTACACTTTAAAACTTTAACGAGCCCCATTTTGTCTAGAAAACAAAGAACTCACCTTTGTTGCAAACAGAGAACAAAGGACTTGCTCAAGTTTCAGTATCTTATCCAAAGTTTAGCTTAGATGTCTGATCAACCTCGCAACAAGCCATCAACAAAGTCAATCTTGCAAAAGGCATTTCTGCGGCTTTGAGTAAGCATGGCGATAAAGTCCTTCATTTTCAACTGCAGAAGCTTCATCCCTGGACCTCAACGGACCGGACGATTCCCAGCAGTGACTGGATGCAATTCCCACTCCGAATCTCTCTCCAAATTTCCACAGAAACTTTGTGAGGACGACGGACTGAACCTTAAAATTTTGCAAAATATCTAATCACTGAACTTTATGTTGAACTTTATATCTGGGCACCACATAGTGTACCATAACCTCAGAAACAAATGCTTTAAAACTTAAGTGAATGTGTTTATGTTCATGCTTTAAACTGTGTTTGAAGAATCTAAAATAATATTCATGGATGCAGTGATAGATTTCTTTGCATGCAATCTGTCTCTTTTACTAATCTCATAGTAATTCTCAGCGCCCATGAGGATTCCTAAGCTCCGGATTTATAAAGCTAAACACCATTCGTTTTATAAGGCTGAGGTCATTCTCAGTTTAAAAATGCACATTTTAAACGCAGTCAGTGCCGATGTCGTGGAAAATTGAAGCAAAAAATCTAAGTCTGAAGAAATCAGTCAGAGTCTGACAGTCGCGTCGCGCTGTTTTTATTTAAAGAGATACAGCCGTGACCCGTGGAAGCTGCGTCCAAGGCTTGCTCGCTCCTCTCCAGCTTTTAAAGACCCCAAAACTTCAGCACCCACTTTCTTAATTCAGCCCCTTGATGATTTGACACCAATAAAATTTAACAACCAAGCTCACGTGTGACCATTATGTCATAACTGGGTTTGTCCCATTTATACGTGGACAGTGCATGGTCATCTCGTGCCCACTTCCGTTTATTCATATTTGGACTTTTCCTCCTGGGACACCTGTGTTATGAGAGGTTTCTTGTTTATTGCAAGAATGTTTAATCTTACTAGGACCTGTACTTTCTGTGAACTTTTAGTAGACACCACTTAATTCGTCTGCACCCACACTTATTTATGAACCAGGCGCCATGAAGATGCAGGTGTCATAGCATATCTGGACTTATTTATGAGCCGGACGCCCTTAAGATGCAGGCGTCGTAGCATATCTGGACTTTCCCAAGGCCATTGGGGCCTTTCTCATAAAAAATACAATGGTCTATCTTTCACTTATCTTTGCTCAAGTGCAGGTGTTTGATATAAAACTGGGGGCCTTTATGAGACAGGGGGCTGAAGAAGATTTGGTCCTCGTACAGTTTTAATTCTCCATTATATAAACATGTACTTACTTTAAAATCATATATTTCTACATTTCTGCTCATCATCACTCCGTAAATGCCCCTTCACCGACTAGACAAAAGCTTAGCTGATCTCTATAACAAACAGTGTAGTTCACTACAATGTCGTGTTAAGAAATCGACACCATTTTTCCTTTGTCTCTGGAGACAATGCATTCCATACATTCCTTCTGCACTCACATGGAACGCCTGCAAGTGCCATCTTTACCATTCAAACTCGCGCCATTTTTCCTTCCCCTTTCTGCACACACAGACAAGAATGGAAAACTTCTTCTCTCTTTCTCCCATGTGTGCACCAAAGTGCACGCGCTCTCTTTCTCAGTCACTCTCTCTTGTTCCTCCTCTCCCTCGTTCACACAGACGCGCACAGACATGCACAGCACATGCTCAGTCATCCCTTCACTTATCAAATTACTTGATTGCTCTTTAAAATACTGTAAATATTCTAATATCAGTTTTATTGCATTGTGTTTTAGAAACAGATAATCATTTTAATACACGTTTAATTTATTTTCTCCATGTTGTCTTGATTTCATTCGAATACTTGTTGATGCCAAAATCTATGTCGAAGGAATTCACATTTGTTAAACAACTTTCAGACTCAAACTTTTAATATTATTATATCTTTAGTTAGAAATTAAAGATTGTAATATTTATGATTTGATTATACTAATGAGACTCATCTATTTAATTTATGAGGGCAGACCCTATAATTGTAATCTACCAATTAATACACATTGAGCATCCGGATCAATTTCATGAACTGATGCAAAATTTGGTTTCATTGTTGGATTCAAATTTTTACATATTTAACATGGAACAGGCCATCCTCACCCCAAAAGGATTTTTACATTAGCGCAACAATGGCTCGAATATTAATTGAAAGGATCTTTTCACATGCTCTGTTTCGCAGCATTTGAACTGAATAATTCAATTATTATTCATTTCTCTTTTATCAGTCCACCAAAAACACGGCTGAGAGTGAGAGTTATGGAGGAGTACTGGAGAGGATTAGCAGGGAGCTAACAGTCATTAGAGGTCTACTTCAGCTGCGCTAATCAACTTAGCCCTGCAACTCATCAGTGCTTTTATTTACCAGGCTTCTAATACACTTATTGGCTTACTGTGAGGAAAGAGGCAGAAGATGGAAGGCGGTCCTTCAATGTTCTCACCCACTGACTCTCACTTTCTCTCTTAATCACGCTGAATTGATGGGGTGGAGGCGTAGGAGTTTACTTTCCGCTAACACTTTATTGCAAGGCCCCAGGGCTTCAGTAAACATTTATGTGGTGTCTTCCCAAGTGTTCATGGAACTGTTAGAAAGTTCAAGCTGAAAAGCTTTGCCACTGTTCAAGACCCACTGCTGCCTTTAGAACTGTATGTGTGCTCTGTAAAAGCCGACATGTCACATCTACTATATGTGACTGGGCACCATGGTTAAATATGTTTATCTTGATGTTTATATCTATCAAAATCTTCATAAAATGCATATTGAATGCATCCGTGGCTGGGAGTTTTTCCTCACTCCTTGTATAATTGTCCTCACTGTCATGGTGAGTAAAATGGCCCCATCTACACCCATCTTTTAGCTGGTATAACAGCATGGCATTTAGTGTTCTTCTTAAAGCGTATTGAGCTGTCCAGTGGTGTTGAAATAGCAGCAGTTTAAAAAAAAATGTTGTGGTGCTTCACTTGACTTGTAGGAAGTACATTCTAGCCCTGACCCACCCAGCTTGGTGGTACCATGTGACAGGAGGAGGCCTAGCTAATGGTTGGGAATTGGCTTTGACTAAATTAGGGTACAAATAAAAGTGTATGTAATGAGGCACATTAACAACTCTGTAATATTCCAAGTTTTGCCTAATTTTGCTTCTCCAAAAATAACATTGTGGCGATTTTGTAATATTATATGTTCTGTACAATTATGTAATTATTATTAATTTGTGCTTATTTGAAATGAAAACCTGCAGCTACACCAGTCTTTTGTAGATATGGCCGTGGATATGATTAGACACTCCTGCCTTTGGTTGGTTATAGTGGTTCTCAAACTGGTCCTCAGGGACTCCCAGAGGGTCCAAGTTTTTGCACTATGGGTCAGGTTGGAGCAAAGATCTGGATCATCTGGAGGTCCCTGAGGACAGTTTTGAGAATAGCAGTCCTTCAGAACCTTTCAATGGATGGTTAAAAAACATTATTGTAAGTGGGATTTTCAAACTAGTAAGCATTCATTATAGTTTTGTAAATCGGAATAATCAGAATATGATAAAACATGACTGCATGTGTGAATATGTATTCTAAAAGGTAGTTTGTGACATAAGTTTTAGGCTTTGCTTGACATTGTTCTTTACAAATCAAGAAAAATGCATCACAGTTCACCACAGAAATCCCATAAATAGCATTTTTCAGTGGAAACCTTCCACATATTATAAAGGCTCTATGTCTATATATAACATTTTCTTGCATTGTATGTACAAGCCAGGAACAAATTCGGAATCTTTAATCCTAATTTGTTCAATATTATTTTTCAAACGTGTTTTCTTAGCAGTAGCACCTCCCCACAGATAACCCAAAGCCTCTGTAGATGACCCACAGTAATGCTGCAGTGATACCGTCTGAATTCAGTCAGTCCCTGTCTCTACTCTAACCTCTTTCCTACTGATGACACCTGGTGCTGGGGAAAGGACTGATGAATTGCCCTTGACTGATGGATGGATGTAGCAGTGTCCCTGACAAAGGAAGCATCACCCTTATTTCAAACCAACTCATAAATCCTACACAGTGTGTAAGAATAAATGCACACATTACATCTTACCTAACATATTATCTGTGATACATTCAGTGACTCAGATTAAAATCTGACTCAGAGTTGTTGGTGTGTGTTTATATCATCATTGGTCATAGTAAAATGGATCAGTATGAAAAACTGGAGCTTTGCGTGTGCTGCTGTGTGAGGTGAGTGTGATGTGTGTTCCCCTTCATGGATGTACTTGCTCAAAATGTTTTTGTGACACAAATAAAAGGGTTTGTTAGATCATGTTTTACATATCAAATGGTTCAACAGATTTCAGACATCTCATTGTTAATGGATACCCATATAAAAAAAACATGGCATAAGCGTTACGAGGAATGTGTGAATGACTTTCCTTAAGTACACTAGGACCATTTGAGGATGAAGTTTAAGTCAGTATGGATGAATTCCCACAATCAGTGCCAGTATCATTGTACATTATAATGTAAAATACAATAAGGTTTTGATTTTAAAGACATAGCTAAATATAGAAATACAGATTTACAGATATATTTTTGGTTCGTTTATAGGCTAAGATATTTGAACCACCAGATGTCATTATTTTTCAAGGCTGTCCCACAATGGACTAGAGCATAACTAGAACTAATTTTCATCTGGCATCAGTTTACATCAGGATCAAGTTCAACTATACAGACGACTCACAGAGCCTCTGATATCTCATGAATAAGAACAATCCTTTAGTGTGGTTTTTTTTTTTTTTTTTGTGGCCGTGACTGATTATTCAGTAATTAGTTGAAAAACCTGCTTTCGAAGGTGACATGGGAGGTAATGGAGGTCTTTCTCACTCTCTTTTCTCTGACACAATGACCTGGCGCTAATGTGAATAGATTGCCATTTGTCTGCAGCTCTTGTCCCTATTAGCATGAATTAATGGCCAGAGTCTGCTAGCTCTCCCTGTGCTTTTGGTTTATGGATTAAAATGTGATTAAATGGGCTGATATTGATGAGGTAAAATCTGGCAGTGTTTAACGCTACTGTTGTAGCCTATTATCTTCGCCACAAGGGACTTAACAGGCTGATTGGATGCCTTTGATCAATGCATGCTAAAGGGCTAGCTTGACTCGAGCTTTGCCCGTGTGGTCCTGACATGGAGGGGCCTAAGGACTCGTAATGACTAAGCCTAGCTCTTGGTATGACGAATGTACTAAGGAGGCTGATGGGGAGGCGCCTCTTCTGTCCACATATAGCCCACTTGGCAGCATGTGTAATTAGGGTAATGATGGCTAGGGACATGGATATTTTTGACCCCTAGGAAAATAGCCCTGCTTTAGGTTCTGTCCACGAGCCAGCATGGCAGGAGGGTGGCAGCGGTTAAATTAGACAATAACGCATGGTTATCTTGATTTCAAACACACACAGACTGACATGCAAGTGCACACTTGACGCCTCTGTCCTGTCCTGTTCCCCGGCGTGCCTCTTTGACACTAACATCCAGTGAAGGGCATGGCTCAGTAGGAGATAATGATGCTAGCTGTTCTTCTCCCTTGGCCACCTGACATCATTACTCCTTCTGCCTTCCCGTGCCCTAGTCTCACCACTCTCCATTACTGCTGTGTGCATGTGTGTAAATGTGTGCGTGCGCATGAGACCAATAAACCCGTTAGAATGTTTATGCCAACACTCTGTCGAAAGTGTCCTGCTCATTGAGGCTGGCTGGCTGGCTTGAAACAACACGCATCATTACATCAAATTTCTAACATGGTACTGGAGTTTGGCTTGTGGCGGATGTTTCGTGTGCTTGTGTGAATGTGCATGTGTAAATGCGCGTGGCGTGCATGTGATGGTCAGGTCAAAAATAAAACTTACGCAACTTATTCCTTGCTTGAAATGTATTTGATCAGCTAAGGCATGTTTGCTTTGGAGCTGTGTTGGAGCACTGGAGCACTAATTTAGCCTTGTGTACACTGCAGGCCTAAACCATCTCGTCATCTTGCCTTCAACTGTCATCTTGTTAAATAAATATCTTCTCACATATACTTGCTTATATGATTTCTGCCAGTGACAAATTGAAAAATCAATTTTGAAACAGTGTAATGAATTTTGAAACTGTATCACCAATACGCCCTAGCTCTCTTCTGAATGTTTATGAAATAGTGAATGTTTAAAACCCTGGGTAATAGATCCGAATGAGGGAGGATCTGTTATGTTTGTGATGTGCTACGTGTGGCACTATTTTAAAACTAGAACCCTGGAATAGATAGCAGTATGTCATTTCATGTCAGACACCAAAAGCACGCCTGAGACATGTGAGATTGCTTAACAACTTGACACAGTTTGGGGCTAGTAACCGGTGACTTTAAGATTCCATTACTTGTTAACCCTTTTATGGACGCTCAGTTAAATAAAGAGGAAAAAGAGGCTGGCGTTTGTGGAGTGTGAACTCTACAGGGAGTAGCACCTAGTCTTACTGTGAGGCGTGATGGTTGTTGCAGGTTTTTTAAAACAGACAAGGTTTCTGGCTGTCAGCTCATCACCCTGCTGGCTGCAATAGCCTGTAATGCTCCTGTCTGCCCACAACTGGGGTTACTGTAGCGTACATGAGAGCATTTTTAAGGAAGAAGCTCTTAACACTCCACACTCTCGCCCACGCACTTATACATGTCCACATGTGGCCACACAGAGCCCCCACACATCTACACTTTCATAGTGTTTCTGTGTATGACTTAATATTATTTATAAGAACTGAACTAAGCCCTTTCCAGTGGTACAAATTCTATATTTAAATATCCAATAAAATTGCAATCATAAATAATGAAAATACATTTGAAAGGTAGTCATAATGTGGTTCTTCAATATGTAGTGCCTCATTTAGACATTATTTCCTGGAAGTATTCTGCAAGTTTGAGGCAGGCAGTCAGGAATTTTAAATCATTTAAAGTATATTAGCTCTAGTCCAAACTAATAAAGCACACTTGGGACACCAAACATGCGTTTTCTGGTCACTTTTTGGTAGAATATTGTTCTACCGAGATGGCGCCAGGTGTTGTGGATTGCCATCTCTTTGTTTGTTGGCTATACATAACTTTATTGTGTTTTGGTTTGTTTTTACGTAAATCTATCGCATTTTTAACCAAGGACCACAAAGCTCTGTTTGCTATACATACCTCCGCTCTATGTGATCGGACTAAAGGACCTTTCTCCTATTACAGTTTTATTTCACCTCCACTGGCGGAGCTGTATTGCCAGCACTCTGCCGTTCTACCACGGAGAAAATGCTGCAGAAAGCGGGGCAAGCAAGGAGGTGTCTTGGTAAAGATTTAAAAATAAATTTTACTTACTTACTTACTTACTTCCTGCTTGTTACCAGCGTGTATTTTACAGATATTATAGATATGCAGAATGGAAACTCCTGGGTGCTTTTAAAACACCATAAATTAGATTGTTAACCCTCTACCTTCACATAGCTTTGGGGCTTCGCCGTGACGTATGTGAAAATTTTCGATCATTTTTTATTGGAAAGATTGACAATATCTGCGGTGGCACCGCCCCGCCCAGGGTAAGTCCCTGCCTCGCGCCCGCTGGTCCCGGGATAGGCTCCGGGGAGCTGCGACCCTAGTAAGGAATAAGCAGTTACAGAAAATGAATGAATGAATGAATAAATGAAGATTGCCAATGTTGATTAAACCCTGTGATTTTGTTTCCCTCTCTCCCCCTTGTGGTATAGCAAGTTTTAGGGAGTTTGAGGAAGTTTCACTCTCTTCCTTACAGGACTTACCCTGGGCGGGGCGGGGCCACCGCAGATAATGTCAATCTTGATCGAAAATTTTCACATACTTCATGCGAAGCCCCAAAGCTATGTGAAGGTAGAGGGTTAACAATCTAATTTATGGTGACACAGATGTCGTTCCAGCACAGTTTTTGAAACAGACGTTCAAACGTATCGGGAAGTATGTTGCTGTGATTATAAACACCTCTTTAAGAACGGCTACTGTTCCTCTGGCCTTTAAACAGGCCATTGTTCAGGCACTCCTAAAGAAACCCAATCTTGACTATAATAACTTGAATAATTTTCATCCTATAAGATTTTAGAGAAAGTTGTCTTATCTCAACCTCTAAAATATTTAGATGGTAATAATATTTTTGAGAAATTTCAGTCAGGCTTTAGATCAGCACATAGATCTAAATAATTTGCTCCTTTTATTGGACTCGCGGGACTGTGCTATCTTAATTCTCTTGGATCTCAGTGCTGCTTGATACTCTGGACCATAATATTCTCCCTGATCATTTAGAACAGTGGGCCGGGGTTCGCGGAGCAGCATTAACCTCATTTAACTCTTATTTGAGAGAGCAAACCTTTTCAGTTAACATGGAGAGTTTCTGTTCGTCCTCAGCACCTTTCAAGTATGCAGTTTCACAAGGGTCCATCGTAGCTCCGATTTTATCTTCTATTTATATGCTCCCACTTGGTCAGATCATAGAAAACTATGGTATTTCATTTCGTTGCTATGCGGATGATGTGCAACTTTATATGTCCTTTCATTTGAAAAATGTGTGCATAATACATAGCCGTCTTGACTGTTTAGAACATATAAAATGTTGGCTGACAAGTAATTTTCTTCATTTCAATGAGAACCAAAACGAGATCATATTCCTTGGCTCTCATGCAGACACTACATCTGTTAAGAAACATCTTGGTCAGCTGTCTACATACGCTATATGGATAAAAGTATTGGAACGCCTGACCATTACACCAGCAGGGACTTTAATGACATTGCTTTCAAATACATAGACTTTAAAATGGAGTTGGTCCCCCTTTGTAGTTATAACAGCTTCCACTCTTCTTGGAAGGCTTTCCACAAGATTTTGGAGTTTCTGTGGGAATTTGTGTCCATTCATTC